>LBNU01030547.1:0-17705 GCA_014162995.1 Artemisia annua
TGGGTGAGAATTATGGGCCAGGAGTAAGGGTGTAGTGGGTTTTTAGATTTATTGGGTTATATTGGGTTTAGTTTTTGGGTTTAAGGATTAAATAGTTATAGGATTTAAGGTTTTAAAGGTTTAAATAAGTTTTAGGGGTATAAAGTGTAAAGTCTGATTTTTGAGGGACTAGTCCTGCCATTTTTAATAAAGACTATCCAAGGGCTTGTCTTGTCATTTCATGATTTCTTGAGGGACCTGAGTTGTCAATTCTTCCATTTTTAGCTTGGAGGGACCATTTCTGACAACTTTGGAAAGATGAGGGACTGAACTTGTAAATCTCTTCAATCTTTTTCTAGGGACTATTCTTGAAACTTTAAATTCTTCAGGGACTTGTTTTGTCATTTTGAGCTTAAATTCACTTCCCGGCTATAAATATTTCTCTTTTCCATTCTCGTGCTCGTTTTTCGTGAATTTGTCTCGGTTTTTGTCGTTTTCTCATATTTTCTTACCTGCACGTATAAAAAAACAAAAACACATATATTTGGCATTTATTAGCGGGTTTTTGGTCTTTTAGGTCTTAATTTGGTCAAGAAAAGGTATGTGTTTAAGCACATACCAATCCTCCTATCCTAGAAACAACAAAGCAGCTAGCAATCTTTTGTTGATTGATTTGGGAGAGTTTTATTTGTCAACTCTGGGTAGTTTTCCATAGGCTATTCCTTGTAAATCTTTGTGAGTCATTCATTAATAAGATTTAGAAAAGTTGAAAAAAAATCCAACGGTGTTATTAGCAAGTCTAGGCATTCTCAAGCAAACCCAAAGTAACATATATTGATGTTCATCAGTTTTCCTCACTTGCTAAAACTGTTGTTCATATCATTCATGGTTTGCATGAACGCGTGTGCTCAAACAGACCCAACAAAGGAATTTTCCATTAAGTAATTCATGTTTTGACATTACACGTCATTTCCAAGTCACAATTGATTTGAAAGAAGTGAAATTGTGATATATACCTATATGTAACACTTATTCAGGTAAGATGCATGCCAGGGCAGAGGCACATTATTGTCGTATCTGTCTGTGAATACATAAGAGTCATTGGGATTAACTTCCCTGATTGTGTATGGCCCTTCCCAGGTGGAAGCCATCTTTGCGGTGCCTGCTACTTTGCTTAATTCGTTCTTCATGAGAACGTGGTCCTCAGGTTCGAATGACACTAGGCGGACCTTTCTGTTGCAGTATTTTTCCATTCGTTGTTTTGAGTGCTCTATGTTGATAATAGCATTTTCCCGTTTTTCCTCTAGGAGGTCGAGGTTTAGCCTTAGAGCTTCCTCGTTTTCCTCGAGGTCTATCATGGCAACTTAGGCCGTTTAGGTGTTTCAGATGGTTTCATTCATTTGACGTAGTCATAAAACAAGGTTTTGTAAGTTTGAATCAAGTTGTTTTATGGTGAAAATGTATATTTTCGATTTTGAGTGATGAAACAAAAATTTTCCTGTGAATCGAAAAAAGTTTTCCAAAAGACTATTGTTTTTCTGCTGGACAGAATTTTTTTTCGGTGAGTTGGTAAAGTTTTCCAATGAAGGAAAAGTGAGTTTTGTGGCTATTATGTTGCGTATAGCACGGATGGCGCCATGTTTGCGTATGATACGAATTGAGGGGGTGAGGTTGGTTGATTGTTTGGTTTCCCACATTTGGTAACGACCTCAAGTTGTGTCCGGAGTCACGAGTTGGGGTAACACTCACGAGTCGACTGGCTTTGTGTGCGTATTCGATGAGGAATTGTGACTTATGCTATTTCAAGAAAATGGCTAAGTATTTATAGGGATGCTTTTAGGGTTGCATGCAACTCGTAAATATGATCCAAGGGCCCATGATGGTCCATCTGGTGGACATCCAAGGGAAGGGACAAGGATGACATGTGATGCATCGTCCTTGGTCGAACCGGGTGCATGGGAGGATCCGTGCACGATTGCAGCATTACCTCTCTACGAATGAGGTAGTGACATGTTGCGTTTGTTGTAACGACCCTGGTGAGTTTGCTAGACGAGTCATTCCCTGGGCACGTTGGCTAGGCATGACTTTGTTTAAGCGTGGAATCGGAAGGTGTTTCCGAGGCCTGTCGTCTGGCCATAGCCTTGATGGGCTTGTGTTGAGCATATATAGAGTGTGTGAGTTTTAGCCTGTTGGGCGGAAGATCCATACGTTATCAATATCTAATTTCTCATTTCATATTTTTTTATGCACGCAAATGGGATAGGTTTTATCACCACCACATCTGCATCCCATATACAATCGGTTTTAGAAATAATCCACCACGACATGCAACACCTAAATTCGTTCCACACAAGATGAGATGAGAGAATGTCATTAGTTATGTATCATGTATCCATGTATATAACCAAAAAATATCAAAAGTACTAATGATCAAAAGGAAAATTCTTCCCAATTTTATATAGTTGATAAATTAAAAGTCTAAAGATGAAAGTGCAGAAAGAAGTGAAGAAAATGGAGATATGGAACTAATTCTAGCGATTTTATGCTTTTGGTACTAATTCTTTTTATACTGACATTGATTCCTTTGAAGACCGCTCTCACACCTTCAAATGAGAATTTTAGCTAAATAAAATCTCTTGGAAAAGATTTTAACTATAATAAGAATAAAAAACATTACTTTACTCTATTAATACTAGTTATAATGCCCGCGCACGCGCGGGTTCTTTTAAAAATTTTTTAAATCATATATTTTTATTTATTAAAAAACAAATAATTTAATCTTTTTTTTGTTTGATTTATGATGTTTAATTATAGTTTTTTATTATTAAAGATAATTATTTAAAAATTTTAATCTTATTGTTAATTGCATCTTATCTATATTTTTTGTATTTATCTTACTTGTGTTATGGATAAATAATATTATTACTAAATAAGGTATGGTTTAGTTTTTTTGAAATGGAAAAGTCCCCACTTGGGGTTTTGTTTTATTATATAAAAGATTCAATTGATCGAATAGAAATCTATATATGAATAACTTTGAAAATGAAATATCAGCAATTGAGATAGATTTTGTGATGGTGTATACTTTCTATACGAAACCTTTAATTATGGTAGCATGAGTCTCACAAGTCCACATCTTTAGCCTATCCTCTTCCACATGCTCACACTTACAAATGAAAGAAAATTTATCATGATTTTGTAATATGTATGCAACAACTTAAAACACGTAGGGCCTGTCAATAAAATGACCCACATGTATTTTTCTAGCATAAGATAGACTATTCCAAGTCATGCATACGAGTTTCACATGCTTTTTCTCATAAGGTTCAAAGAATCTAGACTTTACATTACGTACTGTAAGAGGGTGACTTCATTGGATATAAAACACTAGATAACCAGATAACTAATCTTAGTCCGTAAATCAAAAAATAAATGGTCAAGATTTGTTTTAATCATATCGCATGTAATTTGAAAACTTTGTAAGTGAAAATGAATATCTACCTACCTTTAGTCGGAGGCCCTGGGGCGAAAGTAAAAGCAGGACTCTCAAAATTAAACGCTAAAAAGTTTTCAGCTTTCTACTAGATAGATACAATACACACTATGTAGATATTGTCATCATCTGATATTCTTAATTCTTTGATACAAAATCTTTGACACCTCCTAAACTTGTAATGTATTTGGTATGATATTTGTCAAATTGGCTTTGTTAAAAAAACTTACGAGAAGAGATATAAAAATGATCGTTGAGTGAAAAACAAACTCATGTTGCATGACCCTAAATTTGTTTAGAATTCAATAGCTCATTAACAAGATTTTTTCAACTAATGACTTATTTAATAAATAAAGATATAGAATTAATTAATCTATTTATTTTTCATCCAATACGCACTTTCAAGAAAAATACCGAGTCTTTTTATATAATAATAACATTTGCGACAATTTTGGGAGCCCTCGAAATTTCAGAGGCCTGAGCGGTCGCCCACCCTCAAGGACGGTACTTCCAACCTTCATACACAAGTTTTTGTTTTTTGTNTGCATTGGACTCTAACTAAATGAGCCTCCTTTAAACTATTCATATTGACAAGTTACATATTCTCAAGAAAATGCAACAAGAACATGGTTCCAAGAGGTTACCTCATTTTATTGACATTTTGGTTCAAAATAGAAGGCATTTGCACATTGATGTATGCTATTGTTCACCTAATTCAAAACAACCAAATCTTCAATTATTCACCCAATTTCCTCTCAAATCTTTGATAGGACGTTTAACTTTTGATGGTTTATCAATTTACTTTTCTATTAACTATAATTTTTCTAATGCCATCACATTTTGTGTGTTATAATATATTGATGCATGCTTGTTTCGCTATATAAGAAGTAATATATTGTTGTCCCTCAATCTTGAAAACAAGACATGACATTTTTTTCCGGCTATCATAAGAGTTGCATGTTATAACATTTCTTTCTTTACATCCTTTTTCTCCAATCTCACAATCTATTTGATTTCTCGAGCCGTTAGACAACTACAAACATGTTAATTTGATTGATGTACGAATTTTAGTATTATTTGAATGCTAATAATGAACCTTAAAGGTCAATTCTATTGACTTTGTGACACTGAAAATGTTGTAGATACGTGGACGACGAAAAAAGCATAACATGCGGGGTTGGTTTCTTGTCTGCCCAGAAAATTGGGGGGGAAAGCTCAATCAACGTTGTTTTAATTGTTTAATTGTCTTTATCTTCCTTTTAATTTGGTCCCATTTTGATGTTCTCCTTTTCATTAGTATCCTTAGTTTAGTATCATCATGACATCATTGATGATTAATCAGTTTATCTTGACTTAGTACACGGTTAGAAAAAAGCTAGATGTGAATCGAACCTTATCTAATAAATGTTAATGAAGCTAACCGTGCAATTTTGTTTGGTTTCAGTTCGGAAAATTTAATGATCATTAAGCATTTTGCGGTTCACTTGATGGATATCTTTAAAAGAAGCTAAGTTTAACCAAACATTAATACGTACAATACTTTTCCAAGGATCCATGGCAATTATGTGTTAGAATATAGATATCCCAGCAGGTATAGCTTTATAATTCATTTTCTATTTATAGGATTACAAAGGTTCCATAACCCTAATTAACCATAAATCCACCATCGGGCTTGAGCCTTTCGTCTATCTTCTAATACTTCTCGCAATCCAAGCGATGAAATCACGAAAGCTAGGATTGAATTCGAAAATAAAATAAACACTAAAGAAAACAAGACTAAAGAAAACATTGTGGCAATAAAAACAATAATTTGGTAATGAAAAATCCGGTATCAAGCGAAGCAATTCTTCTAGCAAAAGTAAAAGCAAATAAAAGTAGTAGCAAAAATAAATAAAAATTTAATCGATGAAGGCATCCGACAGCAAGCAGAGAAGGGGTAGAAATGAGCTGAGCCGCTCGTGAAAAGATCGGGATTGGATCGGTAAAAAGTTCAAACAAGTCGAGCCTAAACGAGCTTGAGTCTAATTTGCGACTCATTGATAATCGAGCTCGAGCCCGAACTATATATACAAATCTCGACTGGGCTTGCGAGCCTAAACGATACTACGATATTTTAAATATAAACATATATAATACCTTATACATATGTATTATAGGCGAGTTTATTAACGAGTTCAATAACAAGCTCAAAGTAGATATACAATGAGTCGAGCTCGTGCCTAGTTTTAATTTTGCATTGTCTCATCGTAAAAACAAGCCAAGCTCGAGCTCGAGCCTCTATAATATACCACGAGCCGAGCTCGAGCTTAAAAAAAAAGGCTTGAACTGAGCCAAGCTCGAGCTTTATAAAACTTTGACGAGTCGAGCTCGAGCTCTGGCATGCTCGGGCTCGGCTCGACTCGTTTCTACCCGCATAGTGGGGATTAACCTTTAACGTGCAACAACAAGAACAAAAGCAAAAAAAATAAAGCATAAGTAAACTATATACATTTTTTTGCATCAGCGAGCTTTCGGCGAGACGTCGAATGGCCGACGGAGATCTTGGTAAGATATTGTGCAAAATTGAGAAAACGAAGAGAATGAAGCTCAGGGCGTCAGTTAACACGAAATCATTTAAAGATTATGGCCTATACAATATGTCAGTACTGTTTTGCTAAAAAATTGCATTTTTTTAATAGAGAAGGGATAAAGGGCGGCGGCCTGGGTTTGACGGGGTGGCATAGAGGCAGCAGCTCATGGTGACCGATTAGGTCTCGGGATTAGACTCGCTTATGATACTATGTTAGAATATATAAATCCCGTAGGAATAACTTATTATTCATCGTTGATTTTAAGATTACAAATGTGCCATGACCCTAATTAACAAACCTAAGCCCACAACATGCAATAAACAGATCGATGTTGAGTAGTTTCAATAGCTTCGTCATATAATGGGCATCTTGTTAAATGTAGATCGATTCCACATGAGTCAAGATTGTTCCGTGTACGCAATCTGTCTAGCCAAAGATGCCAATTAAGATTTGATCCGTATTCACCTTAATAGGGAGGAACTTATTTCATGGTTGCAAAATCGTATCTAATAATGTTATAATTTTGATGATACTTGATATTCTAGTTACGCGATAAGCACGAGTTAGTTTAACATATTAACTAATGACAATGCGTGTTGATCGACATATTTGTTAGTACAGCTAGGGTTTACGAGTCAAAAAAGCAAACTACTGAGGGTTATTACACGCGGATTTGTATCCATGATCCATGCATTTCAATTTGGACGTTGAGTTCTATATTTCTTTGGGCAATAAAAGAAAAAACTATAAAAGGTCTTTAAATGGTCTTAAGAATATAACCATCGACTAAATCATGGTTCTGGTTAAGAAACTTACAACAATAATGCCCTTGGATGTACATATATGTGATAATATTGATGAACGTGGCATGCTTTCATCTAGCTACCCCCTATGAGGGTATCAATCTCTTTGAATGGTATACATTTATTTTTCATACTTTTTTTTTTGGGTAAAAGGGATCTTCAACCTGGCAAAATATATATTTTTTCATACTTTTGTTGGCAAAAAGACATAATTAGCTTTGCTTACGAACCACTAGTTAAAAGTAGGGTTATGGCTTACGTATATAGTTTCTGATGTGGAATTACAGATTTGACCTTTACGTACATACTATTTCATGTCTCGCACAAATAATATATATTTGCGCATATTAACTTTAACAAATAATAATATAATCATATATGGAAATATGAAGGTGTGGAGGTCCCATGCAACACCTATCGTGGGAGACAAACGAGGCCAAGTCATAAATATGGATTCTGATCGATCTTTTTATTTTTATCTTCTTACGTAAGTCATTTCGTAAAGTAATGTGATATATAACTATTTTCTTCGTATCATATTGTGTTGGTCATGTTATAATAGTTAAGATTTAACGAAAACCAACACACATATACGTAATAATTTACATGTCACGTGAGAGAGATTGTAGGCATCGCAAAGAAAGAACAAGATGCTTTGCTTTGTGGGAGCTTTCTTCTCGAGGTTCGTAACCTATTCACACATATTTGACTAGTAGGGGTGTAAACGAGCCGAGTCGAGCCGAGTACTGCCAAGCTCGAGCTCGAAACTCGATTCGAGCTCGGCCGAGCTTTATATTTCGAGCTCGAGCTTGGCTCGTCATATAAAACTCGAGCTCGAAACTCGGCTCGAGCTCGTTTGTTTCCACATTTCATGCTCGAACTCGATAAATACTCGGCATATCAAGCTCGGCTCGACTCGATTTTTATGAAAATTAAGTAAATGTATTTATATAAAAGAGTAAAAGTGTAATTTAACCAAAGCTCGTTAAGGGTCGCGAGCTTCACGAGCCAACTATTTTGGAGCTCGAGCTCGACTCGACTATATACTCGAGTAGCTCGAACTCGAGCTCGACTCGTTTAAATCGAGTCGATTTCGAGTAGTTTACGAGTTGATCTCGAGTAACTCGCGAGCTGTCTCGCCTCATTTACACCCTTATATTTGAGTGTAGATATAGATTAATTAGATACCATGAAGTTTGTCGTATCTACATTTTAGTTGAAAATTAGTAATGTATGCTTACTAAATAATTGCAAAAGAAGACACTCAAGTATGACAAAAGTTGACTTATAGTTTTCTTGCAAAGTTAAATGACCATATATATTTGGTAATGATATGAAATTTGGAATTCTTATCATTTCTAGCATTGTATTATCTTATTTTTTATTTTGAGTTTGACATATCTGATCTTACTCTAGTGTTTGACAAGTTCTACGCATGAAATCAAAATAACTAAACGTTTTTCCTCCATTTCAACAGGTATAATAATTATTAGTTTTAGACATAAATACAAGTAAACTCATACCATCGGTTTGCGAGCTAGCTTATGTTGAGTCGGGGGTTTACATCTCACGTCACCAAGCTGATTTGGGTGGGATTTTTCTCGAAAAAGAACTTATTTAGTGATAACTAGTGCTTATTTAGGCCTCCGTTAAGCCCCATGAGGCAATATACCAGGGAGTTATAATCATTTTTCAATGAACACGTAAACTATATCGATTCCGATCATTAATGTTCTTTACGTGTACCTTTTTAAATAATTTCTACAACTACCTTTGACTTTTCAAAGTTGAAACTTTATAATTTGTTATGAAAATTGATCATTTGTTTATCGAAAGATTAATACATAATTCTGGATTGTTTTTAAATGTGAAATTATACTATGTAATCAGAATAAAAGGGAAGTAAAAGTCAAAAAGAGGTATTTCTTGGGCAAGCCTCCAAGCAAGAAAAAAGGCACACAAAAACCTTCTCCTCTTCAAATCCACCACAACACTTTCTCTCTTTCTGGTGTCACTCTTTCTTTCTTTATTCTATGCTTCTCTTTTTCTTTATTTCTTTTCAGACCCATTGCCAATATGAGTGCAATTTTCAGCTTTTCTGATTGGACAAATGTACCCCTATCTTTTACATGAGTATTTCAAGATGATCGAATGTATTTTCATCTGAACTACATGAATTTTTCTTGCGTAGTGTATATTATAAAAGGATTAACGATTCTTATGAAATGCACATTGGCTCTTTATATATAATGAAATGCACTTCATAACTTTTAGTCTTCGTCCTTTATAACTAGAGGTGAAAAATAAACAACATGAGTACCTGATTTAAATTTACGTCGAACATGTGTTGTACTTAGGCATGCATGCAAGTCCCTCTTCCTTCTTCATCAACATAAATAAGACCTATAAAAGACAATATGAATCTTCTTGAATATACATAAACTTGAACTATTATGATCAAAGTGCCATGTAAATATGTAAGCGTATATGTGAGAACCTCGATATGAAATAAGTGTACAAACATTCAAACATACGACATACAAAGACTTATACTTCAAATATTTGATGCTTTTATAGTTTAGTTTGTGCTGTTTTACAATTTCATTTTCAATATTCTAATTTCCGAACCACCCTCCTTTCACCATTAACAATAGAGACTTAACAATATATTGTCATGTACTCCGTATTTAACCGAATGAAGCTTTTGGTTGCCATATTTCTGCCGTCTTTATACCCTAAAGGGAAAAGCAGTTGTTTTGAACAAAGGAAAAGGGAGAATGAGACTTTCACAGTTGCAACCTTTGCACTTTTCTTTATTTGGTTATATGACCAAACTTTGTTACAGAAGTTTGCTTTATTATTGTCCCATTTTTTAGCATTTGAATAGAAACACAGTATATTTAACTTTTGGATTTAGGGTAGATAGATAAGTTTTGAAACGTTTGCCAAATCTGATTTTGACATATTAATTTAGGGTGAAAATGAGCATATCTTGAGAAGTAAAAAAGTGAACTTCATGCTATGCATTGATATATTTAGTTGATCATAATACTATATATCTAGCAGAATAACATAATCTATAAGTATCTATGTTGAGGTTTCCGTTAAATGAAACTTTTTTTTCTTAGATATACGCGGCCTAGTTGGTATTGTTGTAACTATTTTTGGACTTTTTCTTAACTATTCCAAGATGCGTATCCAACGAGGTTTAAACCGGGTCTCTTTTGAGACTATAAGGACACCTTACCACCAAGACACCTTGGAGATGGTTATATAGCTAGTAGAATGTACCAACATATTTCAAACTTCAAAGTATATTATTCATGTGTTGGACAAACTATCTAAACCTTATTTTTGTGACCTGAAGTGACTCTTGATAATTTGCATCTACTATAACGGTTTTTAGTTATCGTTGATTATGTATTATAAGTTACATATATAATTTTAAAGATGAATTCATTCCTGTTCAAGGCTCAGTTTAAGTTTGGAGTTGGCCCAAATCACATTTATAGTTAGCATTTTTTGTCGTCAATTAGTAATCTCAGTTGCTTTGCTGTTTAAAGATTTAGTAGTTTTCTTGTAGTTCGTTGTTTTAGGAGAGTTAGGTGATTTCTCTTTAGTTTTTGTTTCGGATAGCTTGTAATCATGCCAAAAAATCTTGGTTTGAAAATTTTCCATCTTATAAAAGGTGTTTTAGACATTGAATTGACAAGTAAACTTTTTCTTTAATTGAACAAGATAATTTTATCAAAAATACCATGAGCTAACAATAAGCTACGTAAAAAAGAGAGCGTATAACTATAAGTCTAGAATGTAGAATCTATCATGCAAAGTCACTAAGGATAGCCAAGTAATTTACTTCAACTACCACTTAGCTTTGGCTACCACCTTTATTTCCTATATACTTCCATTTGAATGCTTTATTTACTAGTAGTGGTTTATTTTTTCTCTTTCAAAACTTATTTTCCATCCAATTTTCTTAACCTCCTCTCTCTCTCCTCATATCTCATATTTCTCTCTCTCTCTCTTCTTGGGTGGTGCTCAAGATATAGTAATCGGTGTATGCAATTGGTTAATGGATATTGATCTTTTATGGTCTTTTGGGGGGTGGTTTCTTATTATATATTCTGATACAATCAGCTACTGCATGGCTAACTTGAGATCCACATCACATATTTCTAAATTCTCAAACCCTAATTCTTGCTCTTCACTTGTCCTTATTGCACTTTTGATCATCATTTTCCTGATCACTTCTACTCAATCCTCTACTTCTATGGCAGTTGCATCACATCCAAGTGAACCAACTGCGTCTTCGCATGATCATGAATCCTCAAAATCGTCAACAACCACCATGAATTTTCATCGAAAAAGAACCCATGATCATCAAGCACATCCAAAGCCCACACGATCATTTGAAGCCGGTGCGCATGAAGTTCCAAGTGGACCAAACCCTATTTCAAACAGGTAAGAGTTAAAGCAAATGTTTGTTGGATCGATGATTTATCGGATGAATTGGTATACCCAAGAAAGATTTTCTGGAGATGGTGGTAAAGATACAATCAAAAGCTAGGTATTGGTGTTATGAATGGTATATGATTATTTTTAGCAGTTTGTTTTGTGTTCAATCTGGTGTTTTTTCCTCATCTTTATCAACCATGGAGTCTGTGTTTTGTTTAGAGAAAATGTATAGCAAGAGACACTTTTTTATTTTTTGATATATTTATGTATATGTACTTGATCCTTTTTCCTATATATCTATCTATATGTTTTATATAGATTTAGAAGTTGATTATACTAGCTAGTACTTGTTTCTTCTTTCTTGCTAAGTTTCTTGGAGAGGTGGGGGCATGTCTATACTTAAAAAAAAAAAAAAAAAAAAAAAAAAAAAAAAAAAAAAAAAAAAAAATATTCATTGCTCATTTTTACCAATAAAGAAAAAAATAACTTTTGGAGTAATTTGTGCTTAATTGGTGTTTCTCTATGGTTGTTGTCTAATTAACTTCATATCTTAATGAATATAAAGATTGTGATTGGGTACATTGCTTTTTGTGAAATTAACAAGTTAAGAGAAAAGGAGGCTAGGGTACAAGGGTTGCCTTATATTAATTTCATAAAACGCAGCATGAAAAAGAGAGTTTGTATTTCTGTGTTGATGAGGTATGAGATATATGTTTGCGTATGCAAAATCATAAGTTTGGCAATCTAATTAATTAGTATGGTTCGTCTCTTCATTGTGATTGAAAGATGATATAATCTTGAAAGTACTCTATTTTTTCATGAAATATATAAGAACATATATATTAGGGTTTTCAGTTTTCTTGAAGGGATGAATGATTAGAAGAAGATCTCAGGTGCTTGTAGGGGAAGGGTAATACTGTCATAGTGAAAGAGAATTTAGCTTGATTGGGTCAAATATTGACCAACACTTTTTTATCATTGCAAAACACATACAAAATCCAATAAAGCTTGTTCACAAGCGCGCACAAACACACACAGCTATCATGGCTACATGATTTGCTAATGACAATGTGTACATTTGAATATTTGATGTGTCTTAATTTGAATGATTGTGATAGTATAGTTTCAATATTTTATGAAAACAATTAAATTCTACTTTTGGTTATAATATATTAGTTCTTCTTTCTTTTTTATGTATAAACATATTGTTGTTGTATCTTGTGGTTGTAAGAATTAGCGACCATGATAATTTTGGTTTATTATTCTCTAATGTTATGAAGTGCAATTATTTATTTATTTATCTTTTTTTGTCTACATTGTTGCAATAACATTTGGTTGAAACAATTAATATGTCAAAACTCAAGTAAGATTCTAAATAATTCTTTTTAGGTGAAATGTTCATATTAGCACCTTTTCTATATAGGAACTGATTACGAGTCAACATGTATCATATTTTCACTCATACATATCACATTTTAGATTGCGTGTTTAGTTCAAAAACATAATATTTGATACTAGCAACTTTCGTTTTAATGTTTTTAAATAATTCCTTTATAATCATTTGATTTTAATTTGAATAAAAGCATCTATTCTTTTTTCTTTTTTCATTTGTGGGTGTGATGTAAGTAAGACCATCTTTTTTCGTACATATGCTCAATCATTAAATAATTAATCATGTTTGACAGCTTTCAATAATTTTGATAGCGAAGTTTATCTTCAAAAACATCAGTTTTTGGTAAACAGAATCTTAGGTTATATATAATTGTTTGCATTGTATTGTGTTTACATAATTATGTATCTCTTTTTTAAAATACCTTATTTCAAATTTATAACTTACTAACTTCTTAAAGATATTTTAGAAAGATTAGAAAAGAAAATTCATACAAGAGGATAGTGGATTTGCTAACCAATGAGCCCGTAAGGGACAAAACTTGTTTTTATGAGAAATGCAAGAATTCAAAATCACTTTAATTTGACTCTCGCAAAGTGTCCTTCCTTCGAGCTTGAAAATCAAAACATAGTCGACTATGATATTTGATCGAGGTCGTTGACTTTATGAAAAATAACCTTAATAACCTACTTTATAATAAGGTAAATAAAGGATCGTATCCACGAGTAGCTTATGGTTAACAATACATGTAAATCCTATTTGATTAAACGAAAAACAGTAAATTCTTTTGTTGATAGAGATTGATTATAACAACTAATGCTTAAAACTAATCAAACTAAAGTGATTAAAACTAAGAAAATTTAAATTAAAGCAAGGAATGAAATTGAGATTATAAACTAATGAATTAAAAACAATATCACTTCCGGTTTCAGGTTTGACCACGATTAATAACTAATGTATTTGTTTTTCTTTAGATTGCGGCCGCTTAAGTTAGTACTATTTCAATTATTAATTTTAGGCACGGAATATGTGTATCCGCACAATTCGTCCAAGATCCACGCTCGTAGTTGAGTTCGGCATAATTGGTAGATATTATACCATCTTAATGATAAATGCAATTCGTTGCGTATGCAATTGCTTCACAAACCATAAAAGCAGACTCCTTGATTACTACTTAATTCAAACCAATAAATATGATGATATGAAACTACGGAGTATTACACTATTCTTTACTGTGTATAAAATTAGTTGGCAGAAAGAAACATTATCATTACTCCTCCTTACAATACTAGAGTATTTATATATTGGCCTAATACCATAATAAAGCATCATACTTGTCAAAAAAAACTGTTTTGAGTAGCGAAATTTTTTTTTCATCGTTGGTGTACTGAACTTGCATTTTATTGCCAAAACTACGTACTTTGAACGTTTTTGCCCCTCAAGTTATTAAAAAGTCGGGGGCAAAAATGTCATAAAAAGGTGAGAAAAAGTACAAAAGTACGTATTTTTGCAATAAAATGCAAGTTTAGTGCACCAACGAGGAAAAAAAAAAGTTCGCTACTCAAAACAGCTTTTTTTGACAAGTATGATACTTTATTATGGTATTAGCCCTTATATATTTGGTTTGAGTTTTCATGTATCAAGTAAACAAGATTTTTTTGTTTATTAATTAAAAGAGATATGTGTTGTTTGTATAGTTAGAGGGATGTGATTTTTACGCCACCTATAAATAAAATCAAGCCTATTGAACGGTGGCGGAGGTCTAAAAGTCACAAGAGAATACTGTGAAAAGGGTGCCAGACCACAACACACGGTTGTCCTGTTTTTTTGGCAGTGTGAGTAGCTGTAACTCAGCAATTCAATTATACTCATATCGAACATGGCAATGAATGTATGTGTGCTCTCTCGGCCTTACTTATTGATGACTGATTTACATTCTTAGCTGATGATATTGAGTGATTATTTGAGGACGATGGGTGGCCAAGCTTTCTTGCGCTTGGGCTGTTTGGCCGTGATGTGTACACCATCAAAGTTTGCTTTTTCTGCTTCACCCTTAATCTATCAGACAGGTCAAAATTGTTGTTTGAAATTGAGGGGCGTAATGCTTTAAAACTGAATTTTGATGGTGTAAGTGGTGTATATGTCACTTCTGATAGTAAAAACCGCTTATAATTAAATGTGTATCATACTATCAGACAATCATGTATTAATCCATCGACAACAAGTTTGCTACAATTTCCTACTAACATTATAAAAAATGCGTAAACAAGCTTCGTAGAAAATTTTGTGTATATATTAACACAACAGTTAAACCATTTCGAACATGATTTTGATGAAGCTCAACACATAAGTTTACGTATGGTTTCATTCTAAATTAGCTTGATAGTAAAAAAACACTTGATCAAACTTATATCTAATCATAGCCACTAGAGGTGACCAAGTGTTAAAAAAATTACGACTATCGTCACTGTTAGAGGTTCCAAATCCGATTCTTATTTGGTGCAAAAAACTATGAAGCAGCCACGCCAACCTTCTTGCAAATCGTTATTCGGTTTAAGTATGTGTGGTGGTAAGTTCGAGCCCCATGAATTAGTCGGTAAAAGTCCAAAACTATAGTTAGAAAAAACTTGTGTGTGACGATTTATCTCTTTTTGTCAATGTAGGATTTTGGACCCAACAAATAATCCTCCCTCAAGCCTAAGCCCAAAGTATTTATGGTTGGGCCGTTGGGCCTTCCCCTTTACTCATTAAGCAAGAAACTATGGAAGTAATATGTCAGTAATCACTACATATAATTGTAAGCGAGGTGATATGCACATCACAATTAGCGACGTATACACCACAAATATGCATATGTGGTGTTGTACTATATATCTGCATTACAAATTTGATTTTGTGGTATCTATGTCAGTTTTGGATCTATGTAATAACTCTATACACTTGTAGTCTCTTTAGAAACTTTTCAATGAGTATGTTTCAGTTTGCACAGCTTGACATCTTTGCACTTATATATAGACCCAAGTACAAGGGAAGTCACTTGGAAGGAAACGGTGGAAGCAAGTGAGTTTAGCTTTAGGAGGTGACACCAATACCATAAAGCTTAATTTAATTATGTTTTGACTTTAAGATGGAAATGAGGTGAAAGATAGTCAAGATTCAAGATAAATTCAGTGCACTCAAAACGTCCATTCATGCATAATTAGTGCTTCATCCACAATTTTTTCCGAAAGGCGATTGAATCAAGAAAAAATAAATAAAAACTAGCAAGGATCTAGATAAGGTTACAAGGGTGATTAAACCACTTTATCCAATTAAGAGAAACTTCTTTACATCTACTAACAATCCAATTGAAAGACGAAAGTTTAATCTCGTTTAGGATAAGCTCTTTGCTTGGCCTTTTTAGTGAAAAAACAACATTGTTTCTAAATCCCCATAGGGACGAAATGGTTATTTGAATAACCATGTCAAAGAAGCTAGAGTGCTTGTCTTCCAGTGACAAATGGTCAGCCTAATTAATTACAACTTGAAGTTTTTGGACTGTAACATTAGCAAGCTTCCACCACTTTATAACTTGCAGCCAAATGTTGACAGCAATCTCACCTGAATGAAACACATGGTCTTCCGATTTTACATCTTCATCACACATAGGACATCTAACGGAGTGGAGATCAGTGCCTCTTCGATCAAGATTCACTCTAGTAGACAATCTTTTTCTGCTGGAGACTTTCCATGTGCTTATATATTGATCTTCAACGGTGAAGCTTTATTCCATCTAGAAGGATGGCAGATCGACTTCAAGACAGGACATGGAAGTAATTTAAGAGCACACATTCCTTTGTTACCAGCTTTTCGATTTTATTATCGTAAGTTTAAGGCTCCAACGTATGAAGTTGATCTGGTGGGGTCCACGGTTCCTGAAGCGGGCTATGTTTGGAGGATTATAGTAATGGTGGGGTTGCAGAGAATGAAAATGCATGAAACGGAGCATACACAACTTTAGTGGCTAAAGACACTAAACAAGCGCCAAGTGACATGTCAAAAGTGCCGCAAATGGAGATTAAACCCAAGCAAGTTGTGGAGAATTCGAGTAATACTTTTGGGGTTTTTAGTTAAGATATTATGAGACAGCATGGGTGGCATTTACTTGGAAACAAGTACTTGGTTCTTACTTGATATCGCGTATTATAGTCAAAATTTGTATCATAAGGACATCTTTATTGCTATCGGGTGGATTCAAGCAGCAAAAAAAGATGAATGATATTCACGAGGTTTACGGAATTGCAAGAGCCAAATTACTTTAATTGCATTTTGCAGCATAGTTCCCCGAATTTCGGTTTACAGTCTTTTTGACTGATAGGGTTGGATATTCCAAAATTCAGCTACTCAGGTTCTCATTAATGATGACTATATTTATGTTTGTGTCAGCGTTCCCTTACAACCATTGGACTCACCACGAAAACAAAGCAGGGTTTGTGGTAATGTACTCATTAACAAACTTTTTTGCTTAGTTTGGACCAAACGCCACAACATTTGTGGTCCCAGCTGAGATCTTTCCAGCCAGGCTTCAATCCACTTTTAATGCTATTTCTGCTGCATCAGGTAAACCGGAAGCAATTGTGGGAGCGTTTGGGTTTCCATATTTGGCTTAAAATAAAGATCCAGCTAACGTGATGATGGGTATTCTGCTGACATTGGTGTCAAGAAAGCGTTGTTCGTGTTAGGTGTGGTCAATTTAGTTGGAGCTTTGTGTACATTTTTGGTCCCTGAATCAAAAGGGGAGCGCTTAGAGCAATGTTGGGTGAGAATGAGGAGAAAGAGGTGGAGAAGCCTCACATACAAATCGCAATTTTAATCAAGCTCAATTATTCCTTACGTTGTTACATTGTTATTCTCTTGGATCAAGATAGTAGGGTCATAATCTTTGCTACTTGTTTTATTTTCTGAACCTAGCTTGTTAGGATTTTTTTTTTTTTTTTTTTTTTTTTTTTTTTTTTTTTTTTTTTTTTTTTTTT
>LBNU01030547.1:17827-43694 GCA_014162995.1 Artemisia annua
TTTTTTTTTTTCTTTTTTTTTTTTTTTTTTTCTTTTTTTTTTTTTTTTTTTTTTTTTTTTTTTTTTTTTTTTTTTTTTTTTTTTTTTTTTTTTTTCTGTATAGACTGTTTTGAGAATTATGCTGGTCGGTTAACATTTAGATATGTTTCATATTTTTTATTCAGTTTCTTTAAGATTTCATATTTTCTTATATGACAAAACTCGCATATATACTAATACACATATTGTAGAGTTGAGGCCACAACTTATTAGAAAATGGTGTTTATAATACCTTCAACTGTCCAGGTTGTAGTAGTATCAAGTTGGTTGAATAAAGTTGCAAGTTTAGTTTTAAATTTCATACTTGATGGATGTCAAATAGTCACATAAATAGTTATTTTATATGAAAATTCTTCATCCTATTAACACGTATTTCTCTAGTCACTTGGTTGCATTTTAATTTTTTTTCTTTTGAGCAGCAAAGGTTTTATGAAGTCCTGTATTTTAAAGTTATAACTATAATTTACAAAGTTTTTTGTTTTAGCACGAATTGATCTTTTCATACGTTATTGTTAATGAATTACGGAACGTATGTACTTATATATCATTCTCATTTCATCCTTATAAAAGAATCTAAAAGTTTATTCTACTATAATCCTTCGAACCAAAACCTTGACCCAAAAGATGTCATAGTATTAGTTTTCTATTTGACTTAAAGGGTTTCAAAAACTAGTTAAAAAAACATGTCAAATTGCTAAATGGTTCCCACGTTTTCATCTCCCCCTTCATATTCTCCATTGCTAATCTCACATTCTTTCTTTATCCCATTCTCATTTTCCTTTCATCTCTTCCACAAAACATGTCATTTTGTACATAATCCCATTTGACACAATTTATGTTTCAAATAGTATAGCCCATTTGTGATTTCATATGGGTTTATAAGGGGTTATGTTTCAATCTATATATGTGTAATATTTTTGTAAACTTATGATTCCTCGACATTTTTTATGATAGTGGTTGCATTTTTTTTCATATGAGAATTGATGAGAGGATTGATTAAGGGATCTTGATAGCATACATAGTTAATGCATTGTTATGATCTTGGGTTTTGAGATCTTTCCAACGTTTACCTTGACGAAAACATGAGTTGTTTTCCATGTTTTTTGTCGAAAGAAAAGAGAAGATCATGGAGATATGCAAGCCGAAGAGAAAGAAGCCCGATCGTACATGATTCACCTCGTCTGCCACGTAAGTATTCTTTTTATCTTGGAAATCTATAGCTTCCATCAATGATTCAAATTCGCCACAATTATTTATATGAAAGAAACACGGGACTAAATCTACATTACAATCGAATTTGTTATTTTAGACAAGTACAATGATATCAGTTGGTAGGCTCTATAAGTTTTCTCAATTTTGTTCATCTTATAATCCACACATTCCACTGCAAAATTTCATAATTCCTCACACGCTGTATATGCCCTTTTTTTTTATTTTTTATTTTTTTATTTTTTTTTAATTTATTATCATTCTCGTCAACAAATCCTAGCCGAGATGGGACAATTTTCAATAAAGTGGATTGTACTTTTAGCATTAGGGATTTAATGGAAGATATGAAACAGTTAAGTTAGAAATGAAACACATCAAACACATATATAGAGCATTTAAGTATCCGAAAGTATACTCAAATATTCAAAACCTCCTAACTTGTTATATGAGAAATATCTGTCTCCTAACTTCAATAAAATAAGTCTTTGCCTTCACATGTGATATCTAGTTACAAAACAGTAACAAAAGTAGGAAAAATTTATCTATTTCGATTAATTATCCAACTGGCGAGTGGCGGAGATTAGCATATGCAAGTGGTGCAACCGCACCGGGCCCCCTTTGTAAGGGGCCCCCAATTTAGTATACATCAATTAATATTGATATAAGATCATTTGAGGACCAAACTTTTTTTACATAGGGACTAATCTCCACCATACATCTTCCTTCCATCTTTATTTGATCTAATGGATGAGATTAATCCCAACAATTTAAAAAACCCACTTTCATCATTTTTTTTCAAATATTAATATCTTTCAAACCGTTAATTGTTAAGCGAAAAAAATATACCGTTACGACGAGCATTTAATTATCTTTCTATAGATAGGCACTTTGATATATTTTCGACAAATTTTTTTTTTTCGTTTTTTTCACGTTTTTTTTCGTGGCCGAGAAAATCATATATGATATATCATATATGATATTACAAATCATATATGATATGATATATCATATATGATATGTAATATCATATATGATACATCATATATGATTTTCTCGGCCAAAAAAAAAAACGTGAAAAAAACGAAAAAAAAAATTTTGTCGAAAGTATATCAAAGTGCCCGTCTATAGAAAGATAATTAAATGCTCGTCGCGATGGTGTATTTATTTTTGCTTAACGATTAACGGTTTAAGATATATTTAAATTATAAAAAAAGGGTGAAATATTAAATGCTTTTAATCTCAACCATTGATTTCTTTTTAGATGGATGGTGGGGATGAGTCCCTTGGTATGTGAGGAATGTTTGGTTTTTTAAATAACTCAACTCATTAATATTTATACTTTTATACATAAACGTTTTGAATTTTTAGTGCCTTTGTTAAATATTATCAAAGTTGAACCGGACCATATACAAAAAATAGAAGACAAACTTTAGGCCACATACAATAATAGTGAAAGACTTGGATTAAATATGGGCCAACAATGCCACATACAAAAAATAGTTAAACTTTTCGTGATTTATTGGGGCCTCATTTGTGATTTTGCACCGGGCCCCCTAAATCAATCGGACGGCCCTGCAACTGGCCTAACCAGCTCTTTCGCAGCCTAAATGTTCTAAACTTGTTATACTGAATTCAGAAAATCAACAAAGGGTTCCAGCAGAAGTCAAAGTTCAAAAAACCACTTCTCCTAAGAGGACAAATAAAGAAGGTGCCAATAACCAAGCTCCCAATAAAACATCAGCAGACAACAATATTGCAGCTCAAACGTTTACTTTCCGAGAACTTGCAGCTGTAACAAGAAACTTCCGTCAAGATTCGCTCATTGGCGAAGGTGGATTCGGGCGAGTTTACAAGGGAAAACTTGGTAAAACCGGCCAGGTAAATATGCAGAAACATAGGTGGCTGGCAGGTTATGTAACAAGTTTGAGTAAAAATGAGTAAATTTATTAAACGCGTTTAATATACTTGGTTGGATATTGAACAGTCCAACATTTTTAATACGCATTTATTGTAGTTAAATTTATAAATTCTACTAATTTAATTTGGCATGTTATCAATAAATTTAGAGCCTCACATAAATGAGTAGAAAATGTCTGCTCTTTGCATATTGTTGCTTTTACCCTTGGTTATTGATATTTATTGTGTGTGACTGTATAACGAGATAACAATTTTTTTTCATTCAGTTTGTGGCTGTTAAGCAACTGGATCGCAACGGTTTGCAAGGGAATCGTGAATTTCTAGTTGAGGTTCTAATGTTGAGCCTTCTTCATCATCCAAACTTAGTGAGCTTAATAGGATATTGTGCAGATGGTGATCAAAGACTTCTTGTATATGAATACATGTCTGCTGGCTCACTAGAAGATCATATATTCGGTAATATTTGCTTCTAGTTTACCAACACTTTTAAATTTCAGGTCTTTATTACTACACTCTGAAGGTCAAATTTTATAGATGGTTGTATGTAGTGTTAGAATTTTTATAATCATGACTATCATATATAATTACTAATATCAAGTAGCACAAGATGCGGAAGCGTAGGATCAAGTATAACAAATAATAGTTAACTAAAACATAAATAGGAACGTACCGTATGCGATTCTTGATTGATGAACAAGTGATGAACCCTAATTAGGGTTTATGTAGATCAATGTTAAACCCCTTACCTTTTTGTTTAACGACCTCTTGATAACAACAATAGTGTGTTGTTACCTCGTTCTTGTACACACAAATTAAACCGTATTAAGGTTTTGCAAGAAACTACACAAGAATTGTTTTTAGAAAACAAAAATCGAAAACCCTTATGGAATAGGGGTGTTCGACCGTTTTTGAGAGCAAGAGAAGAGAAGGAAAAGTTAGGGATAATTGTGTGTAGAAGAGAATGAATGAAAAACCTAGAAATCCCAATTGTATTTATAGGCTAGTAATCTTGGAGTCCAAGTTTGACAAGGATTGGGTTTCCCCTCCCTTGGCCGATCGGTGCACACCCAAAGGGTGTTCCGGATCCTTCTTGACTTCCCAAATTTTACACAATTATACTTTCCTTATTCTCGTCTAACGGTCGTTAGTCATTTAAAGGAAAACACTAACGGTCGTTAAGTTCTTGTGTCTAATAATAAATATATAAATACATTTATTATTTTTCCTTAATACTCATTTGTATCGTGTGCAATCCCGAGGTCTCGTGTTCGATTCTAGACATTTACACGTTTAATAATTAACCATATTCCAACATGTAGTCCTAGTACCCGTAGACCGTAGTTGCTCACAACAGTTTATAAATTCAAATGTGCAGATCTTCCACCAGATAAAGCACCGTTAGCTTGGTTAACAAGGATGAAAATTGCGTTAGACGCTGCAAAAGGTCTAGAATATTTGCATGAAAAAGCTAGTCCACCAGTTATTTACCGTGACTTGAAGTCTTCCAATATCTTACTCGATCAAGATTTTAATGCCAAACTCTCGGATTTTGGGCTGGCCAAGCTTGGCCCTGTTGGTGATATGTCACATGTGTCAACAAGAGTTATGGGCACATACGGATATTGTGCCCCCGAGTATCAAAGAACGGGTCAATTAACAGTCAAATCTGATGTTTACAGCTTTGGAGTCGTCTTGTTAGAGCTTATAACTGGAAGAATAGCAATTGATACAACAAAAAGAAATAAAGAGCAAAATCTAGTTTCTTGGGTAAGTACTGATTTACCCTTTGATTGTGTGTTTAGTTTGTAGCCGTTTTATTAGTCCCTGCCTTTCGCCTTTAGAAGTCATGAAATTAGTATTCAACAAAAAATATTTGGCGGGTCAACTCAATCTATGCTAATTAGGTGACAATTCGGGTCGGTTCAGGTTTTGAACACAACGTGTGTTGTTAATATGTGTCAAATGGGTTATGAACTAGTCATTAGCTGGCTACACATGTTGAATTTTTTAGTTTTACTCAAAATAGGTTGGCAACTTGGCGGGTTGGAAACCGTCGATCAGGTCAGCCTAAAAACAACCCGTACGGGATAGGCAGGTCAACCCATATATGACAAGAACCCGTTTCAACCGACACTAACTTGTTAAATTTTTGTGTCATGTCGATTTTCGCTCCTAATTTAGACCTGTTTAAAAAGTTAACTGTTAGTACAACATTAGTCAGCTCAGTGACCCGTTCATCTATTAACTTATGGTGGGAGTCTTTAGAGCACTATTTGAGGTTAAATTCATTGTTGGACAGGCAGAGCCAATTTTCAAGAACCCGAAAAGGTTCCCAGAACTAGTCGATCCACTACTAAAAGAAGACTACCCAGAGAAAGGCTTAAACCAAGCAATAGCAGTTGCAGCCATGTGTCTAAACGATGATGCATCAGTTCGACCATTCATCAGTGACGTGGTTACTGCTCTTACTTTTCTTGGAGATGGAAATGATATGATAGAATTGATCGATTCTCCGTCAGAATCATCCTTATCTCGATGTTCCTCAGATATGAATCAGGAGAAGAAGGCGTCTACTAGTGAACGGAAAAGACAAGTGGCAGAAGCTATGGAATGGGGGACAAGTTCAAGAACTGGTGTGACAAATTGAATCAGTTATTAGATCTTCATGATTTGATCATTTGAATGCTTTGATACAATTTTGAATATATACACGAACGGCATAATGTTACCTTGTGAATTACGGCTAGTGGTTCGAGTCAGTATTGAGTGTAAATGTATATATGTTTTTTTTAAGTATGCCTTAAGTTTGAATCAAGCTATCAGGATCTAACTGCATGCAGACAAAGCCTTTTACACAATCGCTATTTGCAGCAACTATAACCTTCAAGTTAAGGGGGCGTCTAGATTTATGTGTGAAACTGATTATTTGATCATTGAAATTTGAAGTTGCATATTCGTCTTGCCTGTTTAGATGAACAAATTCCAATTGTTATAACACAACTAAAAAAACATTAATCATTTACTCCTTTCTAGCTACCTGGAGAGATTTTGTTTCAAATTCACAAAGCCTCATACTTTTTTTGACAATTATTAAACATGAGTTTTTTACGACCGGTATTCCAAAAGTAAACATCAAAACACCCCTTAGACATTGACTATTGCTAATAATCTAGAAGTGATGAAGCCACTAGAGTACTAAGTAAGGTATCTGAATCATGAATTACACCTATGGAAAAGGTGTTCATTGTAAAAACCCTCGATTGTGTTTTTCTTTGTGACAGATTAGGTGTGAACTATCTTTAGTATCCTTAGCTCTGAACGAGGATTGCTCTGCTTGTAATTCGCATGGTGTTGCTAAGTGAAAGTGAAAGTGAAAGTGAAACACCTGTTTACAGACAAAAAAAAAACATTGAAGATGAGAATTTTTTGTTTCGTGCTGTTACCCGTTTAGTTTTTTATTAAAAGGAAAACTATATCACACTGCATATATATCATACATGTCCTAGGCATGACTTATACCGACAACACTTGGTTTGAGACTTGAGAGTCTCACACAACGTGATACCTCTCCCCGCTACAAATTTTAACTGCCCACTACTCAACCCCACTTTTATCATATTAGGCTGTTTTTGGACCGATAAAAGCCAGCACTGGATGTATCCAAATCAAGTAATTCAGTGAAAGCTAAGTATCAAAAGCATAATAAGCTAATTTATAGAGTTCTGTACATATTTGTTCTACAAGTTAAAAGAACATGTGACTTTAGTAAGCGACAAAGACAATCCGTCCATGTTCATTGAGGCATTGCTTATTCAAAATTCATGTTGAAAGCACAAACTGGATCAAACAGAATTTCGACATTGTGCTATATTGCGTGCTGACTTGTTCAGAAAACTTCCATTGGTGGCACGCAAGGCCTTTGGTCTAGTGGTATGTGAGTGACCCATCGACCTAGAGGTTGTTAGTTCAAGTCTCGTTGGAGACATTGTGAGGTATTATGTGTGAGATAGGTGGTATAGAAGTATAAAAGTTGCCGTTTAATTAAAATAAAATAAAATAAAAAATAAAATAAAACCTGCCATCGGTGGCAAAGAAGTGATTAAAGAAGATTCTAAGAGGACCAGACTCCAAACCAAACGTGTAACATGTTTAATATACTAAAGTTTAAAGTTATTTAGGAGTGGTAACTAAAGAGAAACTGAAATTGAGAGAATTTAGTGTGTGAAAAATGAATCATGTATTGATTAAACTGACAATGTACATTACAACTAGTATTTAAACCAAGTAGAAATGGCGGGAAACTAGTAACTAACTTATCTAACTAGTTTGACCCGGTTTGACTTTCACAGCTAAACTATGTACAAACTTCTATATATTATGTACAATCTAGATTACACTTCTACATATCATTGCAGACCACAAGACACTTGATATGATGTAGATAGTTAGATGACATGGCTGTGGTTGTGGTGATCATAGCAGTCTTGACATCTTCACAACTAAGCTTGATTGCAGCATTTGTTTTGCTATCTCCATTACCCCCCCTGCAAGTTGGCAGTGTGTAAGGATCACACACTCCAAACTTGGAAATACAATTGTGAAATGGAGATCTGCTAAGCCCTTTTGTCAGAACATCTGCTACTTGTTTGTTTGAAGGTGTAAAGATGGGTAGAATAGCACCTGATTTGATCTTTTCTCTAACAAAATGACAATCAATTTCTATATGCTTTGTCCTTGCATGTTGAACTGGATTGGCAGCTAAAGCAATTGAAGATTGGTTGTCACAGAGGATTGGTATAGGTGTGTTGACAGGTATCTGTAAGTCTTTTAGAAGACTAACTAGCCAAGTTACCTCACAAGTACAATCTGCTAGTGCTCTGTACTCAGCTTCAGTTGAAGACCTTGAGACTACCAACTGTTTCTTTGACTTCCATGAAACAAGACAATCACCCAGGAACACACAAAAACCAGTAGTAGACCTTCTTGTTGTAGGACAACTTGCCCAATCACTGTCTGAGAAAGCTCTGAGTTGTAACTGATTGTTTGCTGGAAAGAAAAGACCTTGTCCAGGACACAACTTAATGTATCTAAGAACCTTAATGAGAGCTTTCCAATGTGGTGTTCTGGGATTGTGACTGAATTGACTTAAGAGATGAGCTGCATATGAAAGATCAGGTCTGGTGATAGTGAGATAGAGCAATTTTCCAACCAAAGCTCTATATTGAGAAGGATCTTCCAATAGTTCACCATCTGTTTCATCCAGTTTCTCAATGGGATTAATTGGAATGTGGGAAGGTTTAAGATCCAAAACATTAGCACTCTGCAGCAACTCAAGAGCATATTTCCTTTGTGTCATTGTGATACCTTTAGTATTTCTCAGAAACTCAATTCCAAGGTAGTAATTCAGGTTACCAAGATCCTTGATACTAAAGGCCAAATCTAGCTGATGTTTAAAGTGGTTGATGAGTTGTAAGTTGTTACCTGTGAGTAGTATATCATCCACATAGATCACCAATGCTAAGAAGTCACTGCCATTCTTGTAGGTAAGTAAGGATGTATCAGCATAACTTTGAGTAAATCCATTGCTGATAAGGAAAGTAGTAAGCTTAGTAAACCACTGTCTATTAGCTTGCTTTAGACCATAAAGTGACTTTTGAAGCTTGCACACTGGATTAGGAATGTTTGATGTGTTCTTGTAACCTTGTGGCAATGCCATATACACTTCCTCATGTAGATCACCATGAAGGAAAGCATTGTTGATGTCTAACTGAGCAATATGCCAATTGTGATGTGCTGCAGTAGCTAAGATGACTCTTACTGTAACCATTTTAGCCACAGGTGCAAATGTTTCATTGTAATCTTCCCCTTCCTTTTGTGTATGACCTTGTGCAACAAGTCTGGCCTTGTATCTTTCTACAGTACCATCTGACCTGAGCTTGATTTTGAATACCCATTTTGAGCCAATTGCAGACTTGTTTGGTGGAAGGGTTGTAACAATCCATGTGCCATTGGATTCCAATGCATAGAGCTCCTTTGTTACTGCTTCCATCCATCTTGGTTGTTTTGCAGCTTGGGTATAAGACTTAGGTTCCACTGTTTGATTGATGGTATTGATGATGTGTCTATGATTTGGTGATTTAATGTTGTGATAGTTGATGTATTTAGAGTGATGAAACTTTGTTGTTGTGTTAACTGTGTGTGTGGATTTGGGTATGTTAACTTGAAAATCCTTGAGTTTAGTGGGTAATTTTGTGGTTCTGTTTGATCTTCTTGTATGTGCTTGTGGCTGTGTATGTGTTGAGGGTTCAGAGATAGGTTCTGTGGGTTCAGATGAGTGTGAAGTAGATTCAGTGATAGGTATGGATGATGGTTCAGATGTAGGGAAAGGTGATGTGTGTGTTGGTTCAGATGTAGGAGATGATAATGGTACTGATGGATGAGTTGGATCAGTGTCTTCCATGTGTGAGTTAGTGGATGTTGGTTGATCAGTTGAAGGTGTAGGTGTAAAGGATGGTACAGCAGTGAATGGTGTGAATTGTGGAATATTGTGAGGATCAAGTGATGTAGTGGTTTGTGTAGATGTGGGTGATGTGGCAGATGGTTTGTGAGCAAATGGAAAAATGTGTTCATGAAATTGAACATGTCTACTAACAAAAGTCTTTTGAGTCTTAGGATTGTACAGTAAGTACCCTTTTTGTGTTGTTGGATATCCAATATGTATACATGGTATGGATCTAGCTTCAAATTTATCTGAGGTGTGTTGGTGTGCAAAAGCTTGACATCCTAGGACTCTGAGGTGATGTAAAGTAGGTGGTGTTTGATACAATATCTCAAATGGACTTTTGTGTTGGAGTGGTTTGCAGGGCAGTCTATTAATGAGATATGTTGCAGCAAGCAAACAGTATCCCCAGAAATGAATAGGAAAATTAGCTTGAAACCTTATTGCCCTGGCAACTTCTAAAAGATGTTTATGTTTTCTTTCCACTCTAGCATTCTGCTGTGGTGTGTTTGGACAAGATGTTTGGTGATTGATTCCATGGACTTTGAAAAATTCATTGAGTGTTTGATTGAGAAATTCTGTCCCATTGTCACTTCTTATTGTTTTGATGGATGTGTGGAAATGATTTTGAACAAAGGCATGAAACATTTTGATGTTTGAAATGGTGTGATGTTTGGATGGTAACAAATAAGTCCAGGTAGCTCTTGAACAATCATCCACAATGGTTAAGAAATATGTGCATTTATTCACTGTGGGGTGTTTGTATGGTCCCCAAACATCAATATGAACAAGTTCAAACAGAGATTTGGCATGTGAATCACTTTGAGAAAATGATGAAGCATGTTGTTTTGCTAAAGGACAGACATTACAAGTATTTACATCACAATCTTTTGAAACTGAGATTGACTTTATGTGTTGTAGAACAGAAGTGGAAGGATGTCCAAGCCTAGAATGCCAAAGCTGTAAGTTGGTGGAATTGACTGAAAGTGTGGTTGATGGTGTGACTTTTGGTTCTTGTTTGATGATGTAGAGTCCATTATAGAGGTTGCCATGTGCAATCCTCTTGTGGTGATCCTGAAAGTAGCAAGCAAATGGTGTAAAAAGGACTGACAAAGGTATGTGTGATCCTAATTTGCTCACAGAAAGTAAATTGTATGAGAAGGATGGGATGTAAAGGACATTGTGTAAGGTAATGAATGAATTTATGTGCACTGATCCAACTTGGGTAACAATGGTATTCTGGCCATTAGGTAAAGTGACATAGATGGGTTGGGAACAAAGTTGCACATTGTGCATTAAGGTTAGGGAAATACAAACATGGTCAGTGGCACCACTGTCTACTACCCATAGATGCAATTGATCAATTAGAATAGAAGCAATAACTTTGTAAGCTCTAGCATTAATATGAGAAGCAATAAACTTGTGAGTTCTAGTAATATGAGATGCAATAACTGTGAATTTACCTCCATTTCCCATGAAAGGTAATCCAGCTGCTTCTTTGTTGTTCTGCATGAGTAACATCATCTGATTGAGTTGATTCTGGAGTTGATCCATCCTTGCACTCATAGCTGACTCACTTGTTGCTGATGAACTTGGCTTCTCAGTTGTGGTATCTTGTGCAACTGTCATATTCACTTGTTTTGTGCCTGAAAATGCTTGTTGTCTGGGTGTTTGGATCTGTGACTTGAACTTTCCATGTAATGGATGCCCAGCAGGATACCCAACCAATTGATAACATTCTTCTCTAAGATGACCCTCTTTGTTACAGTTTGCACAAATAACACCTTTTCTGAAATTGCTTCTCCTTTGTGGTTGATCTCTTGGACTGTAGTTTCTGACAGATGATTCACTAGCATTGTAATTCCTTCCAAACCTTGAATTTCCATTAAATGAACTCCTTTGACTGTTGGATTGGGTTGATAGTGCAATTGATGGTGTGGTTTTGATCACATTTGCTTCCCTTTGCTTTTCTTCTTGTCTGATCATGCTGTATGCTTTAGCAACTGTAGGCATTGGATTCATGAGCAATATCTGACCTCTCACATTTGCATAACATTCATCCAATCCCATCAAGAACTGCATTAATCTTTTTCTCTGATCTCTCTCACCATTGATTCTACCATTATCACAAGTACAATCACAGACACACAAATAAGGTGCTTCCAGTGAATCAAACTCATCCCACAATCCCTTTAACTTGTGGTAATAGATCTCAATAGCTGTGTTATTCTGCTTCAATTGAACCAAATCTTGAGTAATTTGATAAATTCTGTGACCATCAAGTTGTGAATAGTGTTCTTGCAGTTCATTCCATAGATCACATGCTGTATTGACAAAATTCAAAGAGTTGCTTATCTGATCATCAATGGTGTTCATGATCCATGAAATGATCATATCATTGTTTCTTTCCCACAATGGCCTGTGTTCAGAAGTGATTCTTGGTTCAACAAACTCTCCAGTAACAATCTTTAATTTGTTCTTTGCATTCAAAGCTATCATCATTGACCTCTTCCATGACCCATAGTTGTCTGATCCAGTCAGCTTCTTAGAAATCAAAATTAAGCCTGGATGATCATTTTGATGTAGAAATAAAGGATGATTAGCAGAAGTAACATCAGTATTAGTGGTGGTTGTGGTGTCTGTGTTGGTGGTAGTCATGGTGTTGGTTATGGTGAATTTATGAGTTTCTTGATGTGTTCTTGAAGAATTTGAATGATCTGATCAGTGAATGTGATGTAGAATGAGTTCTTGATGAAGATGATGTGTGATTTGATGAATTTTGATGGTTAAAATGATATAGAATGGTGGTTTTCAGTGAGTTATGATGGTGTATGGTGGTTTGATGATGGTCAAAGTTTGTTGGTGATGGTCAAAGTTTGTTAAAATGATCAGAGTTAGTTATCAGTGGTGGAGCCACCACCAGGTGATCGGTGGTGCTCTGATACCATAAAAAGAAACTGAAATTGAGAGAATTTAGTGTGTGAAAAATGAATCATGTATTGATTAAACTGACAATGTACATTACAACAAGTATTTAAACCAAGTAGAAATGGCGGGAAACTAGTAACTAACTTATCTAACTAGTTTGACCCGGTTTGACTTTCACAGCTAAACTATGTACAAACTTCTATACATTATGTACAATCTAGATTACACTTCTACATATCATTGCAGACCACAAGACACTTGATATGATGTAGATAGTTAGATGACATGGCTGTGGTTGTGGTGATCATAGCAGTCTTGACATCTTCACAACTAAGCTTGATTGCAGCATTTGTTTTGCTATCTCCATTAACAACTGAAACATAATAATCTCAATCTTAACTACCAAAGGCCTCTTGGTCCGAGCCGTATGTGAGTGGCTCATCAACCTAAAGGTTGTGGGTTCAAGTCTCGCTGGAGACATGTGAGATAGAATTTCTGAGATAGGTGGTGTAGGTTGTAAAAAAAATACTAATAATAATAATAATAAAACTCAAATCTTAACTTTGTCTTGTTTCAGCATTTGTCTCAGGTTGACAGCCTGGAGTCATATTGGAAACACCATTCAAGATGATCGAGACACTAAATGGTAAAAACAATCTTGACATTAAGATGGAGATGAAGGTGATACAAGAAAGACTTAGGCTGCTCGTGGATACAAAAGCTAATGAAGAAGCCATCTCAGCTGACATGAAGGAATTTGGTATCCAAAGGTTTGTCACTTTTCGTTCTAAAACAAGTTTTTTATTTGAAGTTTTATTTGAACATTCGGTGCAATATGAGGTTTGCGCTAAAACTATAAAAGTGAAATCAAGTATTGCAATAATTTGTCATGTTTACTGTTTCAAGGGCAAAGTTGCATGGATGGCCAAATACTTATGTTTCACCAAGGCAATGGGGCAGATGCTATTGTTCGACAGAATATTGTTAATTACTTCAACATCTAGCCATTGACATTCCTTCTCCTAAGTGTCAGTATGCTTGCTTCTATATTAATGTTTGACGAGAATCACACATCTTTGTGTTTCTTGAGAACATGTTTTGTTAAGAAATAGCAACACAGTGGAAGTGAAATACCTTGAGCTGAAATTGTGTGTGATGTTTGGTAATCAAAAGGGGAAGAAAAGTAGAAGAAACATATGAAATGACCGTTATGCCCTTAACTAAAAACAAAAAAAGACAGCAAATAACGGTGTTGATCAACGGATTACGAGATAAGGGACTCAATCGGCCTCAAAAACCCAGGTTTTGGACTCACGGCGACTAAAATCCCAAGTTTTGGGCCCAGACCATGTTTTTGGACAAGTTTAGGGACCAACGGTGTATTTTTGTCTTTTATTTATTTATTTTTGAAATGTGTTAGTGGGTTGTTGGACTTTCAAGGTTGTGGACCTTTTTTTTTTTTTTTTTTAAATAAATTCNTTTTAATTTTAATTTTGTAAGTTTTTTATAAAAAGGTTATTTGTATTTTTAGTTGAACGAATGAAATTTAATTTGTTTGAAAATTGAAAAATAAAATAAAATGATGGGTCCTAAAAGAGTGGTGTTATTAGCAAGCTTATAAATAGCGTGATGTGTGGCGTGACGGCATGACAAACCTTACGCCTTAGCGTGAGGCGTAGCAGTATCGCGTTTTTAAGACATGCATTACGAAGACAAAAAGTATTTATAGATGCATTACTAAGACATCCATTAGTAAATCCAAGCCCAAATTCAAAATATTAGTAAATGCAAGCCCAAATCTCAAATCCCAAATATTAGTAAATCCCTTAAACGTTTCAAAAAAACTCGCAACGCCTTGTGCCTTTTCATGCCTCAACTCACGCCACGTCTAGAGCCGAAGCCTTGGTGTATTTCGTAACTTTGAGGTCACGCCTCGTGTTATAATTCTCAAATTTTCAGGTCAATTCATTATTCCCGACATTTCCTATTCATTGAATTTCAATTCAACATTTCACGTAAACAGGGTTTACGGGTATCCATTTGACAAGACCGGGTAGGTTAAGTCACATTTTCAACCATCATACATTTCCTAGACTAGGGTTAGTCTACATTGCATCACGACATCATTTGCATTCTATTCCACTCGTAGATATATATTTTCAAGTTACCCTTATTTATTTATTTGTATATAAATAATAAGACAAGTTATTAATTTTTAACCTAATGTACCAAACAAATTCCACTAGTGCACTAATATATTTTTATATTAGTTATTTTTCCATTTAGGTTATAAAAATATACTTTATTTATTTTTGGTGGTTAACCAAATAATAAACATTTACTTGAACCTATATACCAAATAAAAGTATATTAATAAAGCAATACCTATCAAAATACCCAAGGTGTATGAAAATTATATTTTTATAATTTTTACGACTTTATTATATTCCGTATAGTTCCGATATATATTACGTTTAGTTAACCCGGTACACGATAACGCTAAAAATACCAAACGATGCACTAAACGGTACCCCGTAAATTAAATTGTGGGACAAAAATGACAAACCACCCACCTCTTCATGAGGTGGCCGGTTTTGGTGTCACTAGGGACACTTGTGTCTCTAATATTTACCCAACTATTTTCCCATTATATCTAATATTTACTAGTAAATTTCTACATGCAAAATCATAGATCAAAAAAATTATATCTCTCTTGTTTTCCCTCTCCTTGTGCTCGTTCCAATTTCAAGACCAAGAGGGACCAAAAATCTTTCAAGTTTCAAGTTATATTCAAGTAGTAGATACATCCATTACAAGGTTTTGAGATATAAACCTATGGATTGTTAGGTTTTTACATTTTAAAAGAGTTAAGGCTTCCAAGTAAGTGAACCACTAATTTTTCTATAAATTTCACCATGAAATCCTTGTTAGGTTTATGTAGAAATTTCATTTTTGAACTTGCCTATGAAGTCTATACCACAAAAACCAAATTTTCTATCATTTTATGTGAAAAATGGAGTTCTTATGAAATATTGGTGAAATGGTTGAAGTGGTGATATTAGGGAACCCATGACACCCTAAGAAGGTGTATGGTAGATTAAGGGATGAGTTGTTGTTGATAGTAGTGAATTTGGACATGTACAAACCAAGTTATATCATTTTTGGAACTATATATAAACATTCTGTCCATATTTTTAAAGTTAGAAAAATTCAGTGAGTCTTGGTTTATTTTGGACCTAAGATATAGAAAATACATCCTTAGATGAAACTATGGCCTTTTGAACCACTAAAAACGGACCTATAACGAAGAAGTTGTGTTAAAAACAAGTTACAACTAGACTTACGCAAATTTCCGGAAAATACCTTGCTGATGTACGAAATGTTTTGGTCAAAAATGAGCCTTAGACTTTTTCAAAACTTGCCAAACTACTGAAATTATGTTAGTATATCTTTTTACCTTTCCGAGGATATAAAGAACTTGAAAATCGGCCTTATAACGAATTAGTTATGATTTTTCGAAAGTTATTATTTTCATATATAAGTTACCAGCACTTATCCAGAAAATATTCTAAGTATACTTATAAACACCCATGTTGAGAGCTATTTTCCCGTCAATTGACTCAGTTTTAGAGTTTTGGACCACAAGGAACAAAAGTTAGAGCACCTTGCCTAGTTTTAAAATCAAAAAGCCGTTCGTTATTTGGATTTAAGATGAGTAATCTACAGCCATCCAAATATTTATAAAAACTGCCCAGAAATGACAGCTTTAGTCTAAAATACCAAACTTCTCGACCATTTAGCATAAAATCTAGACACTTTGAGCAAAACTTCACTTCTGAACATTTTGAGGCTTGTTGCTAAGCTTTCCAGAAATACTAATTTTACATCCTAACTCTCAATATTCACTGTTTTACAACTAATTTTCCGAAGCCATTTTTGGCCGTACTTCTAAAATTTCTAAGTGTTATATTTTACGTCAAAAACCTATATTTCACTATATAACTATTATATAACATTGTTAAACCATATGAACATGTAATAATCATTATGACCTTATACGAAGATGTAATCTATATTTTCGCCAACAATATATATTTTGAGTACAAAAACGAGTGGTATAGATATTAGTGCAAGTGCATACATAAACCGAATTCATAATCTAAACTAGATTACTTGCATTCATTATAGGTTGCGATTAGGAGATTGCACCTTATTACCACAGCTCATACCTTTCCGTTCATACCGTACCTTAAGGTGAGTTTTCATAGCCCCGTATGCATTCTTTTATTGTTTTCAAATCCCACGGGGGAGAATACATTGCACCATTTTTCCATACGGAACTAAGTATACCAAACCATATACAATGCTTAAGTTACCACCTTGCCTATGAAAGTTCCCCTATTATCATGAACCGTTAATTGTATTTAAGCGAGAGTGAGTGGATAGATCTATTGAGGGTGACGCCTCCATCCGTGTTGGGGTTACCGACAGTCAAGCGGATGCATTTCATTTTTATTCATATTAGAGTGTCTGGCAAAACACTCTTTAGGGGCATTCCATACAGTCAAGCTTCGGGGTCATGAGCTTAAGTGCTATTGTATTATTTTTCATTAACATGTGACGGGTAGTCATACATATATACTTATGGTTTCCGTATAACTTCCATTTTATAAACCTATGATTTCTCACCAACATATTGTTGACGTTTTAGCAATGTATTTTCAGGTAACTAGTGTAACATCATGTGACTTGCATTGGACAAACATGGAGTCAAGGATTGACGCGTCTCACTGTTTTTATGTCAATGCACTTATCTATCGTTTGATCTTGTTGTTTTATTTTCAATAAATGTGTAAAACTATTTGGGACCTTTGTTGTAAACCTTTATGTTTTAAATAAAATGATCAAACGTTGTATTTACAAAACGACAATTTAGGTCGTTCAATGTAACCTTGTATGAGATGCCATGATTGTTACACCCGGGAATTCAATTCCGCTGCCATATTACAGGTAAATTCAGGGTGTGACACCTCGCGCCTTGGCGCGCCTTTTAGAACCTTAGTTATTAGTGAGGGGGTATTTTTCAGTGTTGGTGTTAAAAGTACGATGGTGATGTGGCGCTGATATGACAACCCTTTTTGATGTTATGCACACCCGGTGCTCTTAGTAATAGCGTAATACTAGTAAAATAGCATAGCTTGTATATGATGGAATTTCATCCTCTGATATACAGAGGCATGGTTGTTTCGGACCCAAGCAAGCCACATGGTCTAAAGCTAGTAATTGAAGACTACCCATACACATCTGACGGGCTCATGATATGGGAAGCCGTCCAAAACTGGGTTAAAACTTACGTGAACTTACTGCCCAGATTCAGGCCAAGTATGCAAAAAAAGGAGCTCCAAGCACAATATGCAGAGTCCATCAACATGGGCCATGCTGATCTTCGCCACAAGGACGAGTGGCCAACTTTAGCCAGTGGAGATGACCTTCAGTCCTATCCACCATCATTGGCTAGCATCAGCGCAACACGCAACACTAAACTTTCGTGAATATCCATATGGTGGCTGCATACCTAACCATCCTCCACTAATGAGCCGGTTACTCCCAAACCAAAACAACCCTGAATATTTAGGTTTCCATGATGACCCACAAAAGTACTTTTTATCAGCTTTACCAAGCTTACAACAATCAACCAACTACATGGCTGTGGTGGACACCTTGTCCACTCACTCACCTGATGAAGAGTACATTGGTGAAAGACAACAAACCGACACTTGGTCTGGTGATGCTGAGATTGTGGAAGCTTTTTATGCATTTTCAGCTGAGATTCAACGGATCGAAAAGGAGCTGAGAAAAGAAATAGAGATACATTAGGTTATAAAAGGCGTGAGGCGTGGCGTGGTGGCATGGCCGCGCCTCAAGCCTTACATGCCATGGCGGAGCCTTTGCGTTTCTTAAGGCGTCACTAAAGCGGCAAAAAAATATTTATAGATTTATGTATTTATAATTTTAGATCATATTACTCGTACTATATTAGACATATAGACTACTTACTATATAATTACCAGGCCCATATACCAAATAGCCTAAATTCCAAATACTGGTTCAAAATAGTTCAAAAAATAATAATAATAATAATAATAATAATAATAATAATAATAATAATAATAATAATAATAATAATAATAATAATAATAATAATAATAATAATAATAATAATAATAATAATAATAATAATAATAAATAAATAAATAAATTAATTAAAAAAAAGAACTGGTTCAAAAAGTAGCGCCACGGCTTACCAAAAAGGCGCACCTTTTCTCGTCTTATTTCACGCCTTTTTGCGCCATGCCTAGATCAGCCGCCAAGGTCCATTTCGTGGCAGCGAGGTCACGCCTCGCACCTTGGCGACGCCTTTGCGGCGCCTTGGCGCGCCTTTTAGAACACTAATCATACAAGTTTAAAGAACAGATGTGGCGCTGGTGTTTTGTTTTACCATACAAACTTCTTGCACCAAGTTCCGGAGCAACACATAGAGGTGTTCCAAATAGTATGTCTATATGATGAGCAACAACTAATTACTTATTTTTTGTTGACCCAAATGAGGATATACAAATGCAGTAGTGTTAATGCTTAAGTAAAGTGCATATATGTAATGTAAAACTAGGTTCTTAGGTGTACACTATGGTTGCATATACATGTCAAATCCTGATCAAGTTCTTAAATAAAATGGTTCATCAAAGTGAATGTGGCATATCATAGAACATTGAGAAAAAAATAACTTTGTACATCCTAAGTGGGTTCGGTTTACTAACATCTAGAATTAATATCTCCGCAAGTTTGCAACCATAAGAGATGTTCAGAAAGATTAGCTCCAAAAAACCAAATTTACATCTTTGTAAATCTTCCATAAACTTTATAAAAAATCTTCGTATATCCAAAATCTTCATTTAAAGCTCCACCTTCTTCTGCCGGGTGCCAATTGGCCCAAAGACTTTCCTGTTTTTTGTGATTGCAAAGCCCGCCAACCCACCCTGTATTTGTGTAAATTCCAAGAACACCCATTTCAATAATGAAGACATGGCAACATAATCGCCATGTTACATGCCACACCCATCTTTGTTGGCCAAAATTCATGAGTTGGAAGACTGATGCAAATACTCCAAAACTATGAAGAAGAAGAAGAAGAAGTGATTTGCCTAGATCTATTTGTAATGAGACCGGTGAAGTTTATAAAGTAGACATAAACGTTGTTGTGAATTTACTTGGGTTGTTGGATAAGTGTGTTTGACAGAGTGAACGTGTGATTTAAAGATGGGGGATAGTGTTTGTTTAAATGGGTGTTAAAGTGGTAGATGGCCTGGTAGATGAGTAGTAATAAATATGTAAAATGTGTTTCCTTGTAGTGAGCTCAGCCGTTGGATTTGAGGAGATGGATTGGGTGGTTGTGATTTGGGGAAAGAGGAAACTAGGGATTGTAATCCGAGTGGGTACTTAATAGAGCATCTTCAAGCTAGTAGATGAGGTTGTTGTGTGATTTATTGCAAGAGTAATGAAAAGGTACATGGGTTGGTGTAAGGTACAGTAGTTCTTTTAATACAAAAAAATGGGTTGTCAGAAGAAAGAAATGGATGCGAAAGGAAAAACAATAACACAAAATTAAGAAAAGAGACTAAAAAAAAGGTGTTTTAACTTTAAGTGTTTTAGATTTATTTTCCTTTTGGTTAGCATAATAACTTGCCAGGAAAACATGGATTTATGTGGCGCGACAAAGTTGGCTTAGAAAATACCAGTATTTGGAATCCACGTTATTCTCAGAAATCGTTATTCTCAGAAATCTTTTGATGACCAAATAGTGAAGAGAAAAAAATATTTTTTGTCAAAATTTGGTGACGTGACATATTCCTATCGGCCACGTGGATCCGCGTTTTCCTCACAAGTTTTTATGCGAACCAAAAGTCCAAAATCGTAAACCTTCAAAAATTAGTCTAAAACACGTAATGCAAGTGACATAAGAACTTGAGGAAAATCATGGCTCCGTCGTTGTAGGAAATCATAGAAGAAGTATATTGGAATGATAATCGATTTGCATTTGGACATAGAAGAAGCTAAAATGAACTGAAACATACATTCAAATATCTATTCAACTTGTTTCTGACTTGTTCAGGTAAACTTGTAAATTCAACATTTTGAAAAACATACATTCAAATATCTATTCAACTTGTTTCTGACTTGTTCAGGTAAACTTGTAAATTCAACATTTTGAAACCAAAGAGCTCAAGAAATGACTTGACCTCTAATTCTTTGTTGAAGTATTAAACCAAGAGATATGTGATAGAAACATCTTACTGTATATTTTAGGGAAAATGACAAAAATGCCTAAAATTCAGCCCCATTTCACAAATGCTAATATTTTTTGGATTCGCCAACATACAACATTTCTCTCCTGGTTGCTAGATATCGTGCAAGTAATTAATATGTCGCATGGTGCAATATTTATTTTATTAACCAGAAGAAGAAACTTGCAGGTAAATAATTTTTTGGATGGTTTTTTTATATTAAAAAATAAATAAATAAATAAATAAATAAATAAATAAATAAATTAAAAAAAAAAAAAAAAAAAAAAAAAAAAAAACAACCCATCATTCTCTCTTGGTGTCTTATAAAAAGAACTCACAAAGTAAGCTAAAATGAGAGTATACTGGCGATAAAAAACGGTATTTTGTGAAAGGCATCAGATTGGAAGACCAAAATCCAAAACTTAAAAGGCAAATGATTGGATTGGAAAAATTATCAATTTATATTTGAATATAAATTAACACCAGGGGGATAGAATTGAAATTATTTGTACCCACATAATACACTCATCTTCTTCACCTCTATAATATTTAGAACAAAACTTTTCTAACTGGATGAAAGGTTAAACCAGGATTTATGGCAATCAGAAATCCGAACGTTCAGCCATCATTTGCTTTTCCAGTTTACACGCACAATAACGACCATTGAAGATACCAGTCCCATGTCATCTAGTTTGGGCCAGAAAGTCATGATTCTTCCTTGCCTAGAATTAGAATTAGAAAAAAAAAAAAAAAATGAGGCCACAGAAATATGCATGAACCAAAGACAGGTTATAATGTGATAGTATATGATCCTCACCATCATCGGCTGTCTTTGCACTTTCTCGTGGCTTCTTTGCTATCTTGTTCGCGTATTCAGCTGTAAACATGATTTAAAGTAAGGAAAAAAATGAAATAGAAAGAGGAATGTGAAACTAATTGTTGCAGACCATTTGTTTAACCAAAGGGCCAGTTGAGTTACGTTGTATACTTTAAGCACTCAAATGGGTAAAATGAAAAAGAAATAGCTAAAATAAACATGCTACATGGGTCAAACAGGTCAAAAGTTGCCCAATGTGTGATCTTAATTGCATAAAACCTACTAAAGCATTCACTTTATACATAAGCAAGTTTTAAACATTACTGGTCAAAACTGGAAAATAAATTGTCTCAAGTCAACCCGACCAGTTTTGACAGATCGCCCAACCAACCCATTGTGCTACTTCTAGTATCAACATAACAGAAGACAATCACTTATATCTATCAAGTGTAGGGAGATTCACTATGCCTTTGATAACATGAATAAATTATCACGGCCACGGTCCCATGAAAATTGCACTATTTCATTCTTCAAAAGGAAACAAAACTAAGATAACGGATCACCTATTTGCCCATGATCATCATTGTGAATTTTTTGGTATTAACCTAAGCTCACCTGTATGTAAGATATTTAACAATTCCGGATATGTGTAAATAAAAATATGTGAGGGGAGTACTTTATAACTGCATGCATGGTATTCCTGATTTGCCCAGTTATTAATCAGCCACATCAACCAAACCAGCAACAAAAATGAGCACATAATTCAATGTTACTGATGATGAGGGGTACCTTTAAATTTCCTTTTCTTGCTAGCTCTCCTTCTCTTTCTATCTGCCTGTGTTAGTTCTGCTTCTTCTTTGAAGTCCCCTTTGCCAGAAAATACTTCCTCAGGAGCCAGCATAGCTGCATCCGACACTGCCAGAGGTGCAATCTACATCCATAGAAACAAAGATCATATATGCGGCCAACAAAACCATCAAAAACCAGTACCAACACGCACAGATTATAAGTTGATAAGATGCATAAAAAGTGATACCTCTTCCATTGCCAGGGCAGGTACGTTTGTTTGAATAGACATGTCCTCAATTATCTGGTCAGATCATTTCATTTATGGATTAATACGAGAGCTTAAACGATTAAACAATCTGATTTAAACAAAGATGTAGATGCATACTGGTTTTGGAGTGAAGTGGAAATGCGAGAGAGCGTCCAACTTCAGGCACAGTTTCTTGAATAGAAGACTTGCCTAACAACATAAAGCGAATTATCCGTAAGGAAGTTTAGAGGAAAATACCAGAAGTCAAGGAGGGAAAATACAAGAAAACAATGACTACCTCCTTCTTTTGCTCATCTGAGAAAGTCAATGCTTGTGAAACCAGACCAGTCTTCTGTGCATACTCATCCTGCACAAGAATAAGAAGTAAAATTAGACCAACCGCTGCTAAGAAAGTACTATTAATGCACAGATATAATACAGTTTCTAACACCATATTGAGAAGCAGAAGATACTAACCGCATATATTTCACCAAGGCCTTTCTTACTCTGATTCTCATCCTGCAAAGTTAACATTACAAGACTTATTACACCAAAACACACAAAAAAAAAACTAAAAAAAAATGAAAGGAAGAGCAATTAGAGAGGACGATATAATATTTTACCAGTTCCTTCATTTCCCTAGGTGCTTTAGAAGGTAAACTAGAAGCCCTTTCCGCATCATCAAATTGGCCCTCAGTTATCCGTTTCTTGATAAGTTCTTCAATAGACAGTGAAAACTCTTCTGTGATTACTGGTGGTGGGTTTGCATTTCGCTCCCAATCCAAATCAGCTTCTAAAGCACTATTCTTAGGTCTTCTCGTTGCAGTGACCTGTTACCATAAACCCAAGTAAACAAGTAAGTTTCTATAGCCTATAATCACTAATACATGTCACAAAGCTATAATATTTTATAAATAAGAATATAAGATTATGCACCTCGCCCTGCATGGTCCACGATTTCGCTTCTAAGTTCTCTTTCTCCACTTGCTCTATTTTGGCCCGTTGTTCCATCATCTGCTTTTCATGAGTAGAAAGATTGCCTTTTTTCGTCTAATAAGATTAAGTAGAAATTTATAGTAATCAAAAGTTAGTAGACGCATTTTAAAAGCATAGTATTAATAAGTCTTCCAAACATGTAAACACTACCTCATCGTCAGATTCCATGTCCTCATCACCTGTTTCTGAATCCTCATTTTCTTCTTCTTTCTCTTCTTCTTCTTCTTCTTCTTCTTCCTCTTCTTCACTCATCTCTATATCCTCAACTTCCTTGTTCATTTTAGGTTTCTTATTTTGGTCAACCTTCTTTTTGGATTCAAAGAAGTCCTCGTATCTACAAAAAACTACACTTTTAGTACCCCACAAATTACCACAAACTACCGGGAATGAATAGCAAAAAACTTAAAATTTTTCCAAAATATATAATCCATACACACTCTAAAAAAAATACCCTTGCATTTCGTTTTCCTTTTCTAGAAAAAAACTCTAGAACACAAAAAAAACACTCATTTTTCTTTCCTCTCCTCAAATTGTAACTCAAGAGAACACAGTTTAAGGGTAATAAAAAAAACAAACTTTGCGTCTCAAACAGCATCAGATTATCTAGCTAAAATCATATCATCTAAAATATCACAAGACATTAACAAATTAAAGATATTCACCTAATCTCTTCCGCCTCCGAATCATCTTCGTCCCCGTCAAGTCCAAACACCCCAAGCTGCAACAACCAAAATGATAATATTAAACTAAACAAATTCTACCAAGAAAACAAATCAGCTAATTTACACAATAAACCATAAACTACTATATTAGCAAACTTTAATTCCATAACTTTAGTTAAAAGCTAGAACCAAATAATTCCCAATCATATGAACAAGTTGAAACAATAAACTTAGACTATGGGTATGTTTGGCAAGGAGCTTTTAGGAGCATTTAGAATTGAAAACTCGTTTGGCAAGAATAGTTTAGCATTTTACTTTTCAAATGGTACTTGAAGAATCGTTTAGCTTTTACATCAATTTACACTTTATAACACTGCTATAGGTACATTACCAAACAATTCTATAAAATAAACAGATAAGCTAAACACGCAATAAGTGTTTGGTAACATAGTTTTGGGTGTATCATAAAACCTAAACACTTCCTTCATTAGCGTTCCTAAACACTAATTGCCAAAACAAGCATTATATCCTAAACGCCAAAAACGCTCATCAAACGCAAACAATAAACCAAACCAAATACTAATATCCTCACCTCATCTTCTTCATCCTCGTCATCATCCTCCTCCCCATCATCATCACCAAACACATTCTCTACACCTACACTCATCTTCTTCTTCGTTTTCTTCTTAACATCACCGTCATCGTTTAATCCGTACTCCCTCGCCTCATCGTCCTCCATAAACTTCTTCATCTCACTTATATTCAAAAAGCTATCCTCCACTCCACCTCCCCCTTCACCCCTCTCCACCTCATCCTCATCACTCTCCACCTCATCCCCCTCATCCTCCACGTCATCATCATCATCACTTTCCACGTCAGCATCTTCAAACCCTTCAAACCCTAACTCTCTCTCTACTTTATCCATCTTTTCCACCTTCTCATTGTTTACGACTAGTTTAGGTGGGTTGTTAATGAAGGTGGTGACGTGGCGTTTAAGGGAAGAGATCAAGGGGTTGGACTGAAGGTCAATCTGCTGCCAGATTTGCTCAGCGTCAAAGTGAGAGTCGACTAAAAGACGGTCAAAGGGGGATGACTTGGGAGTGTAGGGTTTGAGGGAGGTGAATAAGTGTTGTGAGGCGATGCGAGCTGTGGTTGATAAGTCTGGTGATGGGGTTAGGTAGGATGGTGGTTCGGTGGATTTTAGACGGTGGAGGGCTTCTATTCCGGCTGATGGTGACGGTGTAGCCGCCATGGTTGGTTGAGTAGAAGAGGGGTTTAGGGTTTTAAGGTTGTGAGCTTGTGATGTGTTTTATGTGTTGTTTGGGTTTATTTTTGCAAATGAAATTGTCACTCAGTTTTTTTTTTTTTTTTTTTTTTTTTTTTTTTTTTTTTTTTTTTTTTTTTTTTTTTTTTTTTTTTTTT
>LBNU01030548.1:8373-48222 GCA_014162995.1 Artemisia annua
CTAAAATGTTAATTCGTATTAATATTTTATTTTTTGTGTATTATTGCTAATATGGTTATTTATAAATGTTTTTATTGGTTGTTTAGACTAGATCTTCTTTTTACAACTTTAAGTTTGATCTCACAATAACCTTCCCCTATATATATATATATATATATATATATATATATATATATATATATATATATATATATATATATATATATATATATATATATATATATATATATATATATATATATATATATATGTATATATATATATATATATATATATATATATATATATATATATATATATATATATATATATATATATATATATATATATATATATATATATATATATATATATATATATATATATATATATATATATATATATATATATATATATATATATATATATATATATATATATATATATATATATATATATATATATATATATATATATATATATATATATATATATATATATTATACTTCAACATTTTTTATAAAACCGTACGTACATTAAAAGTATATCAATATTGGGCTTGTTTTGTTCGTTATCGAGATGCCTTTTTGCCAGTATTTTTTTTATTCAAGAAATCGGTAAGTATCTGTTAGATATTTGGCAAATAAAGTTTGTTAGATAAAAAGGTCGTAAATATTAAGAAGTTAGAGGATGTGTTTTGNATTGGAATAAACAAATTCAAGAACGTAGTGATAAAGAATAAAAAAAACAAAAACATGCTACTACTCAGTGCAAGTTGGGCCAGCTGAAGCAAATAGCAGTGGATCAAAAGCAGCCCATTGCAAGGCCCATAAAAAATATATTTTTAAAATGGCCATCAACGCTTTTAGTATATATAGAGAATTTAGTGACTCTCATCTCTTATATAGTAAAAGATTCTTAGAAAGTAAAAGAATAATGTTGAACGAGGTCGTCGCCCCCGCCGCGTTGCGGCGGACCGAGTCGATTTTGATGGTGATTGCAGATTTGCGGCACTACATATATCGTTTGGATACCTTCCCCAGAAGCAAACAAATGGCAAAAATGCAATAGAAAGCTATATGAGACTCAGGGTTTCCTCTCTGGGCTGAGAAGTTTAATGGGCTCAGAATGTCCGCCTAATGGGCTAGAAGTTAATTATTTTTTTATTATTCACCGACGTAGCAGATTAGTATAGTTATATAATGGACAAACGGAAGTACATCATTTTACATGCAGGTAAAATTAAACATTTTTATTAACCAATAAAAGTAAAAGCTGACTTTAATTTGATCAAACTAATCTAAATTATATCAAACAAAATAAATATGTATAAAATAAACGTGTTAATTTTTTAAAAATAAGTTAAAATAGAAATTTAGTTGATAAATTTAATATAAATTGTATGTATAAAGATATACTTATCAGTTTTTACGTTTTTAATAACTTTATAAATTTAGTAAATATCCTTAAAATTTTTACTCCATATGCTAAATATTTATAAATAAATACAAAAAATATGTTGTTATTTATAAATATTATTACATGTATATATTAAATTAATGTATTTGCACGAAATTATAAATATAAAAAAAAGAGTACAAGTTACTGTAATATGAAAATGAATACACAAGATTATAAATGCACGAACAACTCATATGTTACTCATTTTTATGAAATTAAGTAAGGATACCCAAATAATAATAATAATAAATAATAATAATAATAATAATAATAATAATAATAATAATAATAATAATAATAATAATAATAATAATAATAATAATAATAATAATAATAAACCTTTTTTAACTATCCACATTCAGTAACGACTCAGTTTATTCCTTTTTATAAGTTTAATCCGCACACGGGTTTAAAAATTAAATATGGCTTAAAATATTAATAATACAAATATAAATATCAAAATGAAGGCACAGCCTCACGGGTTACAATTAGATCAAAAATTAAATAGACGAGATTGTACATATAACAACGGCACATATCTTTTTAAAGGTCATTATCTGCTACTAAACACTCATAATGTCTAAAATATGATATCAATAGTTATATTTAAACAAGATCAACTTAAACACTATACAAATTAAATAAAGTCAACTTCTTCTTCATGCAACAAAAATTTATACAAAATATTAATCGATATTAAAATATTTTTTTAGGTAAAGGGTTACCCCGGTAAAATATATTAACCACAAAAAACGTTTGAGTACACTAGAATGTGGCAAAAGTGCCACATTAACCTCAAGCCCACAGTTTGAACGACCCTAAACTCGAATGTGACATGCCACAACCAAAACTAGAAATATAATCATAACATTAAATGACTCAGATTTCTAACTACCGTAAAGCCTAAAATTAGGAGGCAACTTCCACTTCGACAACAAACTTTTAACCACATTCGTATTCTTGAATCTAAAAGTGGCAAGCTTGAGCCGAACCGTAACCATAATAATGTCTCTAAGCTCCTCCGAAGTTCTTCTAGAATTCTTGAATAACATATTATTTCGCTCAATCCATATGTAGTAAGAGGAAGCCGCCAATAGCAGCTTACCCACAACACTTTTAAAACATAATGAAAAAAATTTATGTAATAGCTCGTACGTGCACGGATATCATAACTATATAAGTATTAAATATTTAGTATAATTTTGTAAAAAATCTAAACATTAGAAAATCATGATTTATAAATTGTCACAATATTTTATAAAACAAAGTTAGTACATATTATTATTTGTTCTAATATCTGTCCGAATTTGTGCGTGAACGAGGTGTAAAGCTAGTTAACTTATGGAGGAGGTTATTCTCACCCCTTTTTTTTACAACCCCTATCTTTTTTTCATTTATTTATTTATTTTTTTCTGTTTCTATAATTTTGTTTATATAAAAAGACTACAAACCTGAAAATAAGAATTTATATAATAAAACAAAACCCCAAGTGGGGACTTTTCCATTTTGAAAAACTCAACCTTCCCTTATTAAGTAATATTTTAATTATTATTTTAATTATAATTTTTGATTATTAAAGATAATCATTTAAAAAGTTTAATCATATCGTTAGTTGTATCTTATCTTTATCTTTTGTGTTTATCTTCTACTTTGTAGTATATCAACAAAACAAATTTATTATAATTTTTTATTATTAAAGATAATCATTTAAAAAGTTTAATCATAACATCTTATCTTTATCTTTTATGTTTATCTTCTACTTATGTAGTATATTAACAAAACAAATTTAAATATTAAATTATTTGTTTTTTAATAAATAAAAATATATCATTCAAAAAAATTTAAAAAAAACCCCGCGCGTGCGCGGGTATTATAACTAGTATAAAATATAAAGTTTAATAAGTAAAAAGCTTAAAATTGACAGAAAACATAGAACAGAAACTGATAAAAAATTATGTTGTACTGTAAACTGGGAAGACAAAAGAAATCTTTTGTACCCTTAACCCTATCATGTTACATCGGGGTGGGGATAACATGACCCTTAACTTATACGTCGGTTGGTAGAGACCCAAAATCAAATGCTACAACACCTACTCAATATAGTAAGCACTGGTCGGGTCAGCAAGTTGCGAGCAGCTGGTGAATGGACCCTATTAACTCCAATCATTTAAACTTTGGTCACCAATTACGTAGACTGTTTGCCTGATGATTATATAAAACAGATGGATAGGTACATGTAAGTTGTATTCAAATTATGAAGATTTTATTTTATAGAGCAACTTTACGTCACTCTCAAATATATCGCGAATCAGAATCAAAGGTGAAATCACAAGAAAATACCCCTCTTGCTCTTTAATTAATATCCTCCTAGCCATTATCATATTGCAATAATTCTTGTTAAACACAACGCCCATGTTGTGGCAATTTCACTCAGAAAGTTATGTGTTACTCTTATAACATGACCTTACACAATGTTTAAGGCGATAACTAGATATTAGGAACAACTCTGAATGTATTATAAGCTTAAACGATGGGTTCAATAAGTTACTGCTAATGATCATGTTTACCTAATAAAAACATTAAACTATAAGGCACACAAAATGACTACCTAGGAAATTAAAAGCCATATGCGGATAATGAAGAACCGTAAGACCGAATTACCCGTATTATGAGCTTGCATTGTGTATTTGTGTTGCATGCTGTTTTAGTTGGTGGTAGTCGGCCTTCCGAAATTCTCCCAAGTTTTACAAGTAACTGAAATAGTGTCGACACATTGTTGGAGCTAATGAGCTATGAAATTGCATAACCACTAGTCATTCAAAAGACTTAAAGACATACCAACTATCTTTTACACTATATATGATACAAACATATCTCACATGACATTTAAAACCACAATACTAAAAGTTTTCCACGATACTAAAAGCTAAATTCTATTTACTCATTTGATTTTCATCTAGGATATATAGAAATATCTAGTGTAATCCAGATGTGTAAACCGGGTCGAGCCCCCTTTGGCCGGTGCGATGTGTATCAGTTCGAAGTATAATTGGGCATATGCTTGTTAGGTGTCTTTTTGTCATTCGACAACCCATATTCGTTCTTATCTTTTACTAAATGTTAAATTGTACTCGCCAGGAGAAAAACGAAGTAAATGTGGTTTGTGTTTTACACATATATACGTGATTAAAAAAAGGAATATAGCGACATATATTCCATAGTTTGAAACATTTCATGATAGAATCAATACTTTAAAGTCAAGAAGGGGTTTCACTAAAAAGTAGTCCCCTTTTAAAAGTTCATCGGATATTGACATTTTTTTATTTTTATTTTTTATTTATTATTATTATTATTATTATTATTATTATTATTATTATTATTATTATTTTGGCAAAGTTTAAACGGGTTAGTAATGAACATTTGTATATTATAGTATTAGACTATTAGTAATGAACATATGTATATTATAGTACATACTACTCCCGTCCTATAAAAATTGTTCACTTTGACTTTTTTAAATATTTGTTATTAAACTTTAACTTTAAATATATTTATATTTATGTTATATAACACTTGATGAAAAATATATGAATCGATTATGATTTAAATGTATTTTCATTGGTATAATTTTCATCAAGTATTATATAACGTAAACAAAAATATATAAAGTCAAAGTTGAAAATTAAAGACTTAAAAAATCAAAGTGGACAGTTTTTATGGGACGGATGGAGTAATATTCATTAAAGTGGTTTGAGGAGTCGGTACTATTTCGAAACTGTCGGTTTGGAGATCGGCTTGAGGAAGTGAGGCTGCTTGGGTGAACTGTGGAGCCGCGGGTTGAGCCAACACTGTTCACATGGTGAGCCGACCTGAATCGTCGGCTTAGAGTAATTAAAATATTGGTCAGTAAGTTTCTTAGTAGGATTTCAATTAGGTGACATTTAATTATGAAGCGTTGGTACATGTTGTACACCTGTTTTTTATTATCGGTTCTTCATGTTTTTATACCGAAAATCAGATCTGATATTTCATTTTATTGGTTTTTTATACAAAAACTTTCGCATACACAATGTAATAATAATAATAATGTTAGCATTAAAGAAATATAGAAAAGTGATGGTCATTCTCATATTTGCAATATAATGTGTCGTGTGTTAGAAATAGTTATATGAATAGATATTGGGCGTTGGACTTGTTAATCTAATAGGTTAAGAGTGATGATATAAAAGCCTTGTAATATTTATGTAAAACAAGTCCAAGCCCAAGCCCAAAGAAAGCCCATGAAGCACTCATGTATGGAAGTATAAAAGCCTCAACACACCTCATTTGATAGGTGTGCTTGAGTGTGTAAGTGTGTGTGTTTTATGAATGAAATATGTTCTAGTTTATCTCTCTACTTTCTCTCTCTAACATACGCATCATTCAAGTCACCAAAGTCTTTCAAAGATTAGTGAAATAGTTAGTTCTAAGGTCCTACAATTGGTATCAAGAGCCTCAGGATAATTCTAGGTTGTTTTTTTTATTAGATTTAGGTGAAAAATTTCGAATTTGGGCTGCTGTTCGTATTTTATCGAGTAAGAGTTGAAGATTATCGAGTAAGCTTAGCGATTTTCTAGGTATATCGAGTAAGACAGGGTCTTATCGAGTAAGGGTGAGTGTTTCGAGTAAGATATTGTTTTTATCGAGTTTGCTTACTGTTGTATCGAGTAAGCCAAGGCAGTATCGTGTAAGCTCAGTTTTATCGAGTAAGGTTTTCCTATTTGGCGAGTTAGCTAACAACCCTTATCGTTTATCGAGTAAGGTTTCTTGCTTTCATCGAGTAAGGGGGAACTTTACTTCGTTGACAGTCCTTTATCGAGTAAGGAAAGTAGCATCGAGTAAGGAATAGTTCATCAAGTTAGAAGCTTTATCGAGCTAACAGATTCTCCGAGATAAACCCTTATCGAGTAAACCAAACCCTTATCGAGGAAACCTATATCGAGTAAGCACCTAGTTCTATCGAGTAAACAACATATTTTATCAAGTTAGCTACTTTTTCCGAGATAGAATTTCAAATTTCACCAAAAACATCTAATCTACAACAACAACCTTTATTATCTTTCAAAAGATCCTCAGAACAACTTTTCACTTAGAACGCAAACCATGGCAACTCAACAAGATATTCATGCAGCCAGTGCCGAAAACCGACCTCCTATGCTTGAAAAAGGTGGATATCTTCCATGGACAAGCCGCATGCTTCGTTACATCAAAACCAAGCCTGATGGTAAACTTATGATCAAATCCATTCAAGAGGGTCCATTAAGCCAAGACAAGTCCAAGATGAAGGAAATTCGAATACAACACCTCCTACTCTACCATTCTTTCGTGAACAAACAGAAGCATAGTACACAGATGAAGACAAGAAGCAGATCAATGCTGATGATATGGCAATGCACCTAATCCAACTAGGATTACCACGAGAGATCTTTGCTGCGGTCGACAGCTGTGAAACTGCTTATGATATGTGGGAACGAGTTAGAAGACTATGTCATGGAACAGAAATTGGGCAACAAGACATTGAGAACAAACTTCTAACTGAATGGGAGAACTTTAAATTCACTGAAGGTGAACAGATTGAATCCTACTACACAAGGTTTTCACGTTAATGAATGAGTTAATTAGAAATAAGTTGACACCAAGAACAATCGCAGCAAACATCAAATTCATGAACAACCTTCCAGTAGAATGGGGACGATATGTCACAATTGTCAACCAAACTAAGGATTTACATCAGGTGAATTATAATCAACTTTATGATTTTCCGAAGCAAAACCAAACCGAGGCTAATGATGTAAGGAAAGAAAGATTGGCAAAGAATCATGATCCTCTCGCATTAATTGCTACTACACCAACACATCTACCAGTGAACACACTACATCAACCATCATCATCATCTTCCACGTACTCACAACAACATGCAACAATCATACATTCTACAACCAACACCTGTCTACCAACAACACTTCTACCCACAACATCAACAAGTCATTCCACAACAACGACAATATCCACAATTCCAAGAACCAGAGTTCACTGACAACGATGAATCTACTGTAGCTTTGACACAAGCATTTGCTCTTCTGACAAAGGCATTCCAAGGACGCTATTCGACACCAACGAACAACAACCAAAGGATTTCATCGAACACTCGCAAAAGGCAGATTGCTCAGCCGAGTTTCAATATGGGTAACGGAGGCCAAATGGTTTAAGAGAATCAGCCCGACATAAAGATATCATAACTTGAACAAGAAATTTGGGTCCACAATCTTCAATGCCTAAAGCTTGTGCCAATGAATCTGATAGAACCACATCTTTATTCAAGTAGCCGACATCGAGATGCTCCCTTATCAAGCTATCAGGCAACAAAGAACGGATTTGTTCTGTCCAGTTTCTCACTACTTTACATGGGCGGACCCACTCATTGCAGCCCCCTTCTAGAAGCAGACAGTTAGACACACACAACTTGGAGATAATCTTACGTGGAAGGGAAGAAAAAACCCCGCAAACTTCCTCTCCAAGAGGAACAAAGCTCAAAAAGACGGAAACACCCCTTGCTGGATTCTCCCTAAAACATGGAAGGCTACAGAATGACAGCTCAGCACTCAGGAACACATTTGGAAACTCAGAGAGTAACCATTGGTTCCATGGACTATCTGCATCAACTTCTTCCATTGATGAGGAAACAATAAAATCCGCTTGGATGATAAAGTTAAAACCGTAATACCCTATTGGACGAAGAAAAGCAAAAACAAGTTGTGGGCATAGATNAAGAAAATGGCTCTCGGTTGTGAAAACCCTTATACTCTCAAGAAAGCTCAGAAAGAATAGAATGTTTTGTACAATGGCAATGTGATATATGAAAAACATGATCCTCCCGTTGTTCGGGGTTATGAGGAAACGATAGAACTTGCTGAAGAGAGCGTAACAAAAATGAAACAAAAGAATCCAGATTTGAAACCAATTGATTACAACAAATGGAACAAACTTAATGGAATCACTTTTGTCCCTAAAAAACAAACACCAAATGTTTCCAAAAAATCAGTTGTTAAGAAAATGTTTTCAAAACCACAAGTTGTCTCTAAAACTCTTTCAAACATGGAACAAATGTCGTCGAACAATCCTTTTAATACAAGTTAGGCTAGAGACATTCTTGATGACGATAAAAAGAGAATTGAAACACTTCAACAGATTCTTATGTCTAAAACTACAATCAATATTAACAACTGGCATTCTAGTTTTCATAAGGAACTGAAAAAGGTGTTTGAAACCGAAATTACTATTCCACTGAATAACATCAGTGCGAGAGTAATTCATTTTGAACAAGCTTTCTTAAAAGAAACGGCCGACTTTGTCAAGGACCACAAATCCCTGGTAAAGGAAGCTAATGAAACTCGTGAAAACATAAATGTTTTGGAAAGGTTAAATGATTCTCTCTTCGAAGCAGTTCTGTCTACTGATGTTATGTCTATCATTTTACAAACATATTTTGTTGAAGACGATGAAAGACTCCGAGCTGAGACCTCCGCAATTGTTTCAAAATATGAAAATGCTCTTATTAAACTTGAAAAAGAAAACGTGTCATATTTTAAACAACTTGATCGAAAAAACGAAGAATGCAAATATGACAAATTGTCGTATGAGCGTGCCTTCAAAAACATGAAAGCGCAAAATGATCTTTTGAGGTCTCAGCTAGAAAGTCAAAAAGGAAAGGGTGTGGATACTAAGTTTGCAACACCATCGACTTCGGAGAAACCAAATGCTTCAAAAACATTTGAAAAACAAAAAATGTCAATTTCCCGGTTTGCTCCAAAAGTCGACGAGAAAAAGGATTTGACAAAACCAGTCACTCCACAACCTTTGCCCAAGCAAAAAGAAATTGAAAAGATTGTTGAAAATGCAAATGTCGTTGAACGAAACACAAATGTGCTTACTTCTGGCCCTTCTAGGCATAGTACACCGCATGTGACCCCAAAAACCGTTAAGGAATTTGTTGGTTCTAACGATATGGTCCATAATCAACATCTAGAAGAAGCTAGGAAAAAGGCACAGATTCGAAAAGAAGGAATTTTAGATACAAAACCTAGTGTGATGAATTTTACAAGATTCCAAAGCACTGCTAGTAGTAGTAAACCATTACCTAGGAACAATGAACAAAAGACTAGGGATTGGCCTGCCTATAAGAGTAGTTGCGAATGACTGTAGTGACAAAGTTAAGGTTGTTATTTTAAACAAAAATGTTGAATTTGTCTGTCCTACATGTCAAAAATGTGGTTTTTCAGCTAATCATGATGCATGTATTGCACAATTTCTCAAGAAAGGAAAATCAAGTGTCAGGACACAATCCACTAAGACACCCCCCGTTGAGAACAAGAACAAAGATAAGAAACCTAATTGGTGGATATCTACAGGATGTAGTTTTTAAAAAAATAAGACTTGCGCTGCATCTGATAAGAAAACTACGCCTAGATCTTACCTTAGGTGGATTCCCATGGGAAAAGTGTTTAAAACAGTTGGTCTTAGATGGATTCCTACAGGAAAGTTTTTTGATAGTTGCACCAAGACAAGTAATAGTGTAAATCATCAGGATAAGGAAGTAGAAACCACTACAACCGTTGATAGCGAACACCCTCAATGTGAGGAAACATGTACTTCTAACACTGTTATTTGTGAAACCTCTTCGTCTTTGGTTGCAGATGATTCAACTATCTCAGAACCCAGTTCATCAGAGGGTTCAAATTCTGTAAATTCTATAAAATCATTCTTTCAATCTACTATTTTTGATTTTCCATTTCTTTTATAAAACAAAAAACAAAATATAAAATTTGAAAAACCAACAAAAACAAAATACAAAAATAGAAAATTTCAAAAATCCAAAAACAATATAAAACCAAAAATTCAAAATATTCTTCTCACGACATGTCTCTCGTATAATCGATATTATGTACGTTTCTTGAAATGTCAATCAAAAATGACACGGATATGTACATATGCTTGAGCGGGAGTTCACTAAAATGTTTTCTAAAACATGTTGTTTCTCTCATTTTCTTAAAAAATGGCTTTCGTATACTTCAGTACGAAACCCGGACTTCAATGATGACTTCTGATTATTTCAGATCAGGACTCGAACGTTCAAAACCGAAATCATTTTCAAAAAGTTCGAGTATAAACAAACAAAAAGATTTCAAGCAAAAACTCGTTTTCACAAAATGACTTGTGTACATTTCAGTACATAACTCGCATATTCAAAAAGATAACTCCCTCCAAACTCTTAATTGACTTTCAAATTTTAGTTTGAAATATGCTTTTATTAAGGGGGAGTATAAAAATAAAAAATGTTCTGATTTCATGCAAAAACAAATCCGTCTATCTCTCCAAAAGCTTTTCTATTAATCAGATGATATCAAAAATATCACGATATGCTATTTTTGAGGGGGAGAAGACGTGATTAAAATGTGATCAAAATGATTAAAGATTGTGGCAGAATCTCGAAAGAGCTCGACTCAGATTTAACCCTCGAATTGACGAAACAAAAAGTTAGTATTCGAAAGGATTAATCCGAGTAGAAAGTACCGTATCGAGAAACTCTTCTTAGATGTATACTTTGACGGGTCTAACTTCCTTACTAAGGAATGTTAACAACTTCAAGTTAGTTATTAGGGCTAGTTATCACCTAAAAGCTGATAATGGATCCCTTTAACTAAGCAACGTAAACGTGTCCCTCGGGTATATGTCTATTAAGAATGGATCAATTCAAAAAGTGCTTACTCCTCTCGCATGTGCAAATTTCTGAAATAATACATGAGCACATGTGAAGGGGGAGTCCTTCTAAATGAAATCAAAACTCTCAAAGTGTTAACAAAAATGTTCCATTATCATAAACACTTTGAGAAGATTTTCAAATATTTGGTTTGATGGCAACAATAGAATAGTCATGAAGTTATAAGGTGACTAAAGTTAGGAAAAACCGTCCTATGATCCGCCAGAGCCGGAGGGATCTACCCAAGGACAATTCCAATAGAGTAGAATTAGAAGCCCTTAGGTATGTTTGAAAAAAGGAGAAAATGAGAAAGGAGAAAGAAGGGGTTGAAGAATTAAAAAGAAAAGTAATGAAAAGGGTGAAAAGAAATAGCCCTCCATATGTTCAACCTTAGGGCAGACACCGGGTTCAACTCATATGCTACTGGTTGTTACTAAGGTGACACAGGTATTGAAGATAAAGACGTCATGGACCCAGTGACGCAATGCACTAAACCTTCTAGCCACTCGGGTATCTCTCAAAAGGTACTTGTTTCATTCTCACGGGGAACCGGTGTAATCTATCGACTTGTCTCTTAGAGATGGTTGATATTGAAACAGGAGACCTCTCCCTAATCTCCGTATAGGAAACCAAATGTGCACTTATCGAGTCTAGAGCCCCGAGATTCATCAAAAGATCTCATAGGAACACTTAATATTTCTACACTGGTGATTCTAAATCAATGGACACCAGTTGTAAATTATCGAGTCCTACGTAGATCTTAGCAATCTGCCGAGAACGTTTATGAGAGGATTTACTTATGTATTTCTCAATGATTGAACGGAAATTCCTGCCAGGGTCAACATCAAACAGCCCTGACAGCAGGTCACTTCGGTAATCTCTTGTGGGTTACGCTTAGTGTTTGATGTGGTTCCAAACGGTCTACAGTCGTGGGGTGATCTCCAGCGACTCACCTAATCGTTGGTGTACTTCGGTATATCAGTGTAAGCCCTTTCGGGGGTATCCAATTAGGAACGGCCTTGGTAAGGGTTAGAAGGAGTCTTCACACTAAGCTGTTGATGATCTCTAATTCCGAACCTGTAAGTACCGGATGTTTTATTGTTAACTGTTTTATGCAGGTACAACCACCACACTAGATTCCACATGCTCATACATACATCACAAAGTCAAAGGAAAGTTCTCACAAAGATCAAAGGATAGCAACAGTCAAACTAAGATTCTATGCCAAAAGGAAGAATCTACAAAGTAAAGTGACAAAGATCAAAGTGAAAGAACGGGAACAAAAAATGTATGTATGACAAAGACTAAAGACGTATGAGCATGTTGGAAAGGCGTCTAACCTCAAAAGACAAAGATGTGACGAAAGGCAGATGAATCCACCACAACAACAAAGAATAAAGAAAAGTCATTTATCAAAGATCACAAAGCATGAAGGAACAAAGACTAAAGACTATTCTACAACGACACACAAAGTTCAAAGACAAAGACCTAATCACGTGGAGCATCATTCGAATGACCACCCCTTAGGGGGAGATTGTTAGCATTAAAGAAATATAGAAAAGTGATGGTCATTCTCATATTTGTAACATAGTGTGTCGTGTGTTAGAAATAGTTATAAGAATAGATATTGGGCGTTGGACTTGTTAATCTAATAGGTTAAGAGTGATGATATAAAGCCTTGTAATATTTATGTAAAACAAGTCCAAGCCCAAGCCCAAAGAAAGCCCATGAGGCACTCATGTATTGAAGTATAAAAGCCTCAACACACCTCATTTGATAGGTGTGCTTGAGTATGTAAGTGTGTGTGTTTTATGAATGAAATATGTTCTAGTTTCTCTCTGTACTTTCTCTCTCTAACATATGCATCATTCAAGTCACCAAAGTCTTTCAAAGATTAGTGAAATAGTTAGTTCTAAGGTCCTACAAATAATAATAATAATAATAATAATAATAATAATAATAATAATAATAATAATAATAATAATAATAATAATAATAATAAAGTGATGTTTATAATAATAATAATAATAATAATAGTATCTCGGCTCCCCACTAACTTCTTGTAAATCTTATGAGTTTTTGATAAAAGTGATGTTTAATATAATAATAATAATAATAATAATAATAATAATAATAATAATAATAATAATAATAATAATAATAATAATAATAATAATAATAATAATAATAATAATAATAATAATAATATGAGGGTAGTTTGGTCATTTCATCTTTTCCAACAGTCAAACTAACACAAAAATTGGTCAAGGGACCAAACCCGTTATGGGTCGCAACCACATGGACTGGATCCGTTAAAAAAAGTAAAGGAACTAAACCTGTTAAACCCGACAGACCGCAGGGACTATTTATGAAATTAACTCTAAACATAGTTTTGGTCAAAATATAATGTGGTTGCTTCCTTCAAAATCCAGTGTCTTATCACCACCAAGATGACAAACTGCATCTTTTATCTCTTGGCGCCAGAAAGAAGAATCAAAAGTAGAATAACCAAGGGTTAAAAAGAGATTTGTAAAATGAACTAGTCAGGGGAAGGCAATTTAGTGGAGTTTATTGGAATTTGTTTTATAAAAATCATAAATAAACTCGGTGACAAGCTATAGACGGATCCGTGATACTGTGACTAGGAAAAGGCGTCACTTAATCTAGATCGTGAAAATTTTTCACTGATTGAAAATTGATTTTATACCTATCAATTGCTATTTGATTTTAGCCTTTTGCAATTAACCCCACCTTTTTATATTTTCCGTATCATCAAGTTTGGTTTTAGGCTTTTGCTAGAGATCCTACCTATGTACATATTCTATTATCATCATGTTGGATCTCTTGATGATATCTTCCATGTGATTAACACTAACTAATCCTAAAATTTACTTTAGTTAAATGAAAATAACACGTTTCAAACTTTCAATAGACTAACTCCACGTCCGAGGAAGTCCATCATCAGCTTAAAAAAGCATCTTTTGAGTTAAACATTAATGGAGCACATGAAGCTGATATTGATTCAGTTAGATGTTCCCTTTGTGATCAAGCCTTAGAAGATACACAAGATCTTTTTGTAGATTGTACGATTGCATCCATTTTGTGTCCCATGGTTAAAAGATGGTGGGGTTTGAATGATTATCTAAAGTATCTATCGAGTCTAATTAAACAAAGCGATTTGGTGATGTTCAATCAATTGGGGAAAATATGCTCTGATGCGGTAGTTCAAACCACAAATTGGATTGTATGGAGATACCATATTCAAGCGTGCTTAGATCTAAAACCACATAGAAAGGACACTCTTGTTGTTGAAGTCAAAATTCTATCACATGCTTTGACCCTTCATAGAAATAGGAGTTTTATAGCAAATTGGATTAATTGCTTTAACTATCACATCTTAGCTTGTTCAAACATATTGTAGCCTTCTTGTAGCCTTTTTTTTCTCACTAGCTTCTTGTTAGTGTGTTTTAGTAAATTGCCGTAAAAAAAACGATTTATTGAACCTAAACTTTGTTTTTCATTATACCTTTGCAATCACATGTTAATTAAATTCATAAACCTCAATTAACGGGTAAGAAAATAGATTATCTATACTTTTACTTTTGTCTTTAGTAAATGCGTAAAAGTACAATGACAAGGTCGCTAATTATTAATAGCATTATGTGAAGATCAACTGACATTCTGTAACGCTATGATATTAGACTTTTTAGAAATATTACACATTAGTTTATGTTTAGTCTTGAGCCAAATGTATTCTTAGAGTGTGGTGGTTCATTTTTGTTGTTTAGGAATCGTAGTGCTTTGTTATGTAAACTTTATCACCTATGTGACGTGCTGAGCTACGGAATTCACCCACATCATATGTACTTAAACGCTTTTTTGAAGTAATAAATTTACCATGAAAAACTCTTAACCAAAAATTCCTTTTTTTTAATAAAAACCATTCAAGTAGAGATAATCATACAGATCTCTTTAACTATAGAAAAAGGATTAAGGTGTTGTGGGTGGTTGAAAATAGCAGTCGAATTCTATATTAATATGCAAGAGAGGATATGAATTGGATAATGAAATTTTTAATCAATTATTAAGAAAGCTCAATTATTAAATTGAGCCTTTTTATCTACTAAAATAAAGGCAAAATTGAATTAGTTTAGTCAATCTTAAGAAAAATTCAATGGAGAAAAAAGTAAAAATACACATGATCTTATGAGTTTTCCTTTTTTCTTTTTCTAATTTCGGACTTAAGTGTAAAAAAACGTTATATTTTAAGTGATTAATAGAATTTACAATCAAACCTGAAACTTTTAAAAAAATGTTGATCTTAAATATTAATCTTCAATAATTTGAAAAAAAATATTTACGAGTATATATTTATAGAAAAACTCATATATTTTAAACCTATTTTTTAATAAAAAATAAACGACAGCTACTACTACGATCATCACCACCACCACCACCATCATCATCATTAAATTGAGTGTCATACTTAAAACACTTCAATGCATGCCTACATGTTTTTGAGTATATGCATGAATTAAAAATAACATGCATAAAAATTTATATTCAATGAATTTAAAATATGTTAAAATATCAATTAAACTACTCAAATAATAAGATTGATCATATTGTCAAATCCGAGCAAATATACTTGAGAAATTATTATTAGTTGTAGTCATTGTCCGAACCTAATCCGCGTTTAATAACCCGTGCATACACGGGTTAAAAACAAAATATGGATAATAATAATAATAATAATAATAATAATAATAATAATAATAATAATAATAATAATAATAATAATAATAATAATAATAATAATAATAATAATAATAATAATAATAATAATAATAATAATGAATAATTTGATTGTAGTACCAAAAATCTGTAGATGCATCAGAGTATATGTATTAAAATGAAAACACGATTTATAAGTACGCACCAAACAAATTTAGCTAAACTATTATTAATAGTCGTACTTATAGCCTGAACCTCGTGCGTGTAATATAACTGTTACAAAATATTAAACATTGCTAAATTCTTATACGCTCGTACATTAAATAAAAATTTTAAAATAAATTTGATTTATGTGTAAACTTTGTGCGTAAACGAGACTTATAACTAGTATGTTAATAAAGAATATAAAGATTGCAACATGCATTTATTGTAAAAAAATAATAAAAGCACAAAGCATGCAAATTTTACTCTATTTAAAGGAACCCTAATATATTAATCTTACACTTATGCATTCAAATCTGAAAAAAGAAAATGAATACAATGTGTCAATTAGAGAAAACTATTTGCAAAGAAGATGACGCAGCACAGCAAGAAATTTGGAAATATGTTTTTGGTTTCACTCCCATGGCTGTGATTAAGTGTGCCATTGAGCTTGGGATACCTGATATCCTCGAAAACCATGAAACCCCAATGACGCTAGCTGAGCTAGCGTCAAAGCTAGGGTGTTCATCGTTTTCTTTGTATCGGATCATGAGGTTCTTGATCCAATACAAGATATTTCAAGAAAAACCTGTATCTGAATCATCTGTTGGATATGCTCTAACCCCTTTATCTCGCCTTCTAACGAGGCAAAGCAAGCATAGCATGGCCGATTTCATACTTTTAGAGAGTAGTCCCGTCATGTTGGCTCCTTGGCACAAGCTAAGTGCTAGGGTTTTGAGCAATGAGGACACGCCTTTTGACGCTGCCCATGGTGATGATGTATGGGGATTCGCAGCTGCGAATCCTGGCCATAGTAAGCTTATTGATGATGCAATGGCGTGTGATGCTCGCGTGGCGGTAGGAGCGGTATTAGAAGGTTGTCCTGAGGTGTTTGAGGGGCTCAAAACGGTGGTCGATGTTGGTGGTGGTGATGGGACGGCTTTACGTTTGATTGTGGAAGCTTGTCCATGGATCAAAGGGATTAACTTCGATCTTCCTCATGTGGTGTCGGTGGCTCCTGTAAGCAGAGGCGTGGAACACGTTGGCGGCGATATGTTTGATCATGTTCCAAAAGCTGATGCAGTTTATATGATGGTTAGTCAATTCATGCAAAGTGTTCCTGGAATATTAATCTATATTCTCTCATTTCTAAAATTATTATTATTAATATTATTATTTTCATTACCAGATATCTTAAAATAATAGTCATCTTTTTGTTTCAAACAATTAAATCAGTAAATCTTTTGATGGCATGAAGTTTGATCAGAAAAGAGTAAGAGTGAATAAGCAAAGTTTGATCGTATAAATAGTACTGTAACTTAATATTCGTCATAATGAAAAAGTTTGATCGTGTAAATTTTCCGATTGCTGAGTGATGTCTCATTATGACGAATATTAAGTTAGTACCAGTACTTACTTATTTAGGAAAACTGGATTAGTTTCCCAGTTACTTACTTCGGAAAACTGGATTAGTGTCCCACCATCTACCCGATCAACTTGCACAAAACCCAACATCATGATTTTCTAATCGCTAACCTGTCCCCTCACAATTAATTGGGATACGTATCGTGACTTGGAACTGGTTAGAATTTTTGGTGGCTAGTGACCTATTGCTGAGTATATTATTATTTGATGGACCAACATGTTTTGCCTTTAACTGTGCTGGACGTTGTCTTTTTTGGGTGTGTTAAGATTTGATTCGGACGATTTCACGTGATTCATGTAATACAGAATTGAATAATATATAAAGCAGGAAATTCGAAAACATCTTACGTTACTTTTTTTCTTGTTTACTTTCTTAATCTATGGTGTTTAACTCATTTAACCTAATAATTCTAGCTATACTAACTTATTTTCTTTTGCTTATATTCCGTATGTCTCTTTTCTTAAACTATCTTTTTGCATTTAAATTTTAGAAACTATTGCACGATTGGGGTGATGAAGAATGCATTGAAATACTAAGAAAATGCAAAGAGGCTATTCCTCAAGATACAGGGAAGGTAATTATCGTAGATGCGGTTGTAGGGCAGGAAGATCATGAGTTTAAAGATGTCGTATTGATGCTTGACATGGTCATGATGGCTCATACAAGTAAAGGAAAAGAGCGAACACTAAAAGAATGGTCGTATGTGATCACCGAGGCTGGATTTACTCGTTACACCGTAAAACGTATTCGAACCTATCAATCCGTTATTGAAGTTTATCCTTGAATCCCGATCAAGAGTCTGTTATTGTAACAATATGAAAATTTCAAATTTAGCATTTGTATTTTCAGAAGAATATAGTTGAAATTATGTCTTTGTTTCAAATGTTTGTATTTTCAGAATAATATAGTTGAAATTATGTTGTAGTCACTTAAAACGTTTTATTTTCTTTACGAATTAAATTTAGAGGGAACCGTATAAGGTTGTATGCTCAGCAAACTATTACAAAGAACATTAGGCTCATTCTTACCGTATTTCAAAAATCTTTTTAGCTAGTTAAAGTTTTTGAAATGTACAGATTTAAATCTCTTTTTGTTACTTGTTTAATTAAGATGACACTTTTATAGTGTTTTGTTTATATTTGATAGTGGAGGATGGAAATGACATATTGAATTTAGTTATAAAACTATAAGAATGCTTTAATAAAAGCTATTTTTCTGTTTCATGGGGTTTTTGAAAATGACTTATTCTTTGAAGGGGTTTAATGAAAGTTAAATATAACATAACAAAGCTAGTTTCAGTGAATTGTATCGCGCTCTGTTATATTTTTGCCAACCGTATATTAGTTACCAGGGCCACAAACGAACTTCGACAAAAATATTAACAAACTGACGTGTCAAAGAACGATTGGTTTAATCAGAGAGAGGAGAGAGAAACTACCACAAAAAACATCAATCACCTTCTCACACGTCAGTTTGTGAATATTTTTGTGGAAGTTTGTTTGTGGCTCTAGCATTGCTCTTAGTTAAAACTTGTGTAATGAAGAGTTGCGAAAATGAATGGTTTAGAACTTCGCTACTTCATATATATATTATAATGAAGTGCCACAACGACATTTTTTTTTATATAACTGTAAACTTCAACAAGTGTGACCTAGACAACTTCATGCATGTTTAAGTGTTAAGTCCATTAAATAAAAATTTATTTTCAAAAACTTACAGAGTTAGTAAATCAATTTCTTTCTTTCTTTTTATTTATTTTTTATTTTTTTTTAACAATTTTAGCATACAAAACATTCAAATTTGTGATGATATAGTAAATATGGTATTAATTTAAAAAATAATTGGATTTACATGTAATTTTCTATTTTTATTTTTATTGTGGCATGGAAGTATAATAAATAAGTGTGTATTTGCCATGTCATCATCTTCATCAAACACAGAAGAAAGCATCTTCAGACCTTCATTGTCATGAAATACAAATTTTTCAAAACCAACACAATGATGTACATTAACAAAAATCATTCAATACCAACACAATGATGTACATTACCATAATGCTAGTTGCAGAATTTTATACTCATGCAAAGAAAAACTAAGGATTTTTAAAATAAGGAATGTGGCTCTACTTATATCAAGTTCATTATTGCTTGGTCGGGAATACTCACCTGAGGTACGGGCCTTAGGTGGTATGACGGGTGGAATTGGTGAAATTTCATCCCTCGTTATGGCAAATAAAAAGGTTTACAAACAAAAAGATGAAAAAATAAGATAGACTAAAGAAAGCTACGAAAAAAAAATACTCACTTGATAGGAATCTAGTGAGTTAGACCAAAGTACCAAACAAAATAGAAAACGAAACCTGGACTATTCTCCGACAAGGTACCAAAAACTTGATCCGGCGGTTGCAACACCGAAGTTTTAGAAGCCCCTAAGCAGTGCACCTTTTTTTTTTTTTTTTTTTTTTTTTTTTTTTTTTTGTAGTATAGGTAAAACCGGGGGAAGATCGTTCTTTAGAAGAATAGTGAAGTAGGTTCGAGATATATGACGGTTTGATCTAAAGACGGATGATGATTGTTTTTGGTATTTTTTGTATTTTACTAAAAGCAAGTAAATTACCGGGGTTTTGAGGAGTTTGTTTTAAGACTAATGTTTATCTTTCTAGCCATCCAATTCTACCTATCTTGATTAGAATGGTTGTGATTTTATAACACTCTAAATATACATATTTATACACTCACTATTATACTAATTATCTATATATTTACATGTATTATTATATCTTTGGGTTACATAATTTAACTATCTTATAAAGCATTTAGGCTTACTAAATATAGAAATACTTAAAATTAAGCATTACATCCATCAAAGCTACATGTACAACTAATTTAAACACACTAATGGCATTAAACTTAAAATGGTAATTTAAACACACTAATGACATTAAATATCTTAAAACTAAGTAATACAACTAACAAAGCAATATGTACAAGTAAATTAAACAAAATTTTGAAACATTAAATGTTAGACCCGTTTCCTGGATACTTGGACCCCACCCTAGATGAAATGGACTAAGGGCCTTACGTGATTGGTTCGTCAACGAATGTTGCGTAGTGGTCAAACCCGATAGTCAAAGTGATAGTCAAAGAATGTGTTATAAGGTCATGGAAAGTATAATGTGGCACAAATAGAAGGAAATAGACCTAAGGGGCTTAAGTTATTAAGTTGTAAATGTGTTATTAAGTTAATGTGGCCAAAATAGGAAGAATAGTACTTAAGGGACCATTCTTGCCAATTGGCCAAAGTTGTGATAGCTTATATGTGAAGTAATTTCCCATAAGTTCCAGATAATTTTTTTGGTCTCTGGTGTTTTAGCGGTGTGTCGAATCAGGAGGAATAGAGGAGAAGACCATCATGTCTTGATGGTCAAATTGAAGAAGGATCAGTGGTCTAATACTAGTAATGTGCCCTAGTGATAATCCTTATGCAAGTAAGTAACTTCAATCATGTTGAATTAATGATTTATGAATTAGGGTTCATGTATCTTAAATTGGGGATATTGGGTAAATGATGTCCTAAGCTACTAAAAGAGTGTTATAATGATTATGAGATGGTTTATAATGGGTTAAAGTTAATGATTTAATGGGTTAAGTGTCATATAATCAAGATATGATTATATGATGATTAGAGGTGAATAGAAGTAAGCTAATGGTTGTGTAAATCATTATGATGTTATATGTATTAAGTGTTTATGTATGATGTTATGATTTACGATGTTATGATGAAGGATGATGATGATGATGATATGTTGATGATGATGGTGTTATTGAATTGTAGCTTAGCTTGGATGATCAAGGTAAGTAACTTGATTGATATGTGTTTAATATGGTTGTTTGCATATTATGTGAATATGAGTATGGATGCTTGATTGATAGCTTGTAATTAGTGAGTGTGGCCTTGATAGGTGGTTTGCCTTGTTAGCCAACTCAAGTGATAGATTATGAGTATTGGATGGCTAAGGTATGTTGTGATGTTATTTGCTTAATGTGTTGATGACTATATGTGTTAGTGGTTGAGGTATTTGTATTGCATATATGTGGATTGACGTATTGACCATATGTTAATCTAGTTACTTACTAAGCGAAAGCTTATGGTTTAATGTGCTAAGATAGTGATTTCTGGTAGATTTGAGGTAATACGGAAGTATTATAGATGGTTTGTAGTGTAAAAGGGTCGAAACGGGTTTTGGCACAAAACCCGTCATTTTGTAAAGTACTATTCCGAGAGTCAAACGGTAAATGTTTTTATATGGAAATGAGCCAAAGGATATAATAAGTAAATCTGGAATTCTTGGTGTCTTTCCGGGTAATGGAAGTCATTTTCTATAAAACGGGTCAAAAGTGTAAAAAAAGGGTATGCAGGAAAAAGGGGTGTTTGGGACAAGGTCCTTTCTAACCCATTTTGAGTCAAATGGGTCAAGAATTTTGAAAAAACAATTTAGATGGTGAAGTGTTTGTAAAGTGGTTAAAATAACTGGAGAACTAAGTTGGAGAACTAAACTGGAGAACTAAGTTGGAGAACTAAGCTGGAGAACTAGTCGGAGTCAGTTTTCGAAAAATCATATATTTTTAACGGTAAGCCATCACGGGTCGTGTCATCCGGCATTTTGAAGCTGAATAAACAAAACATTCCGTATGGTACAATATTTCACATAAAGTCATAAGTTTCATGCAAAACTAAATAAAATTTTAACCCGTAATGGAGAAACATCGTAAGTCATTTGAAGTTAAGTTTTAGCCAGTTTGTTTTAAACAATCACACGAAATAAATTAATGATAATAATAATTATGTAAAATTCATATTAAATATAATTAAGACTCACAATGTACTATATTATATTAATATACTTAATTAAAATTCTATGAGAAAATCGTGTGCGTGAAAATGTATTATAATTAGTTATTTTACAAACAATTAATTCTAAGTTGGTGGTCTTCTTAAAAAAAATTGGTTTCTCGTTATGTAACTGGAGTTAGGGGTGGCAATTCGGGTTGGCGGGTTCGGGTTGTCAGGTTGGCGGGTCAGAAAACCCCAACCCGAACCTGACCCATTTAAATCATCGGGTCAGCTACGTCAACCCTAACCTGTTTACACGTAACCCGAACCTGACCCATTTAAACCGTATATATACTTGGGTTGAAAGATTAAATAGGTTACACGGGTTGAATAGGTTAAATGAGTGTCAGGTTGACCCATTTAACCCATTTTATATACAAAAGTTAGCACATAACACGAGTTAATGGATTAAACGGGTTAGCGGGTCGACCCTTTAACCCATTTAACCCATATAATTAAATATAAATAATTTTAATTAATAAAAAAAAAATCTTAAACGGGTTGGCGGGTCGACCTGTTTATTTTATTCCCAACCCGAACCTGACCTGTTTAATAAACGGGTTAGATATATCGACCCAAACCTGACCCGAAATCTATTTAGCTCAACCCAAACCTGTTAATTTTCGTGTCGGTTTCAGGTCGGGTTTCGTGTCGGGTCAGAAATTGCCACCCCTAACTGGAGTCTAGTTTCTTCTAAAAATAGTCTCAATGTCTGTTTTGTAACTTATTTTAGCCAGTTTATAAAAGAGTGACAGGAGGTCAGTAACGGGTCAAAGCGTTTCTGTGTAAAAGTTTTAAATTTTTTGGTATAAGCGGGCACGGGGTGTTACATTAAATATCTCTTAAACTTAATTTTCTAGCATTAAACATATTAAATATCAAAAGTCTTAAAATTAAGAATAAAACATTAAACACTAATTAATAGTATTTTTAAAGCACCCCTATAATAAAAAAATACATGTTATAATACACATTGTACAAACAAATAAAACACACAAAGCTTTATACAATTTACATTGATGATACATATGATTTTGAAAACCGGACCTGACCAACGGGCTCAACCGGACCGGACCAACGGACTCAACCGGACCGGGCCAACGAGTTCAATCGGAACCCGAAGTCGCTATTGGTTCGCCTAGCCAATAAAAGCTGTTCAAAAACGAAACGAAGGATGACCCGTCAAAATCGGTAAAAATGGGTGAATTGGGTCGGATTGGGATCATGTTTTTCTCCGGTTAATGAGTTCGCCATTGTTATTTTGTTGGCGTCTAAATTTTAATACAGGGTACCCGCCGCTGCAACGCGCGGGCACCCTGCTAGTTAATAATAATTGGTTGCAGGAGCAATATGTCAAGATAGCTTGGAAGTACGATACATATCTGTTAAAAGCCTTTACGGCTGTCAAGAGCAAGGACTAGAGTTGCAAAATATGAAAAAGGCCCACGAGCACCGATTTTAGTAACCAAGTGCGGCGTACTTGGCTGGCGGGCAAATAGCATTTAATTCAAATAGAAGTACGGCGCACATTCTATATTGTGCGACACACTTTCGCGTCAAATACAAGTTATCAACTTTATGAGCTTGGCATTCATTGAGAGTCTGATCATTTGCTTTGCAATCAGTTGCTGTGAGTTATATCACGTCCCTAGAGCTTATTTAACTGCATCTTACATCAGGGGAAGAAACATACAACACAAAGGAAAACTCCAAAGAGATAGGGTTGAACTTATACCAAGTTCATCCTATCTAACCATTTCACTTGAACACACAACCCTCAGACGAATTAGGTTGTTGTTTATCGTTCCCAGATAGCTCAATGACAGTAGGTAGGCTCGGGATAGCAGGAGCTGGAGTAATTTGGTTATTGTTGGTAGTTTTCGATTTGGGAAAACTAGTTGTCGAACATATTCCTTTGTATCTTTGGTACAATCTTATTATCTATTTTGTGATACGAATGCTACTGATTTTATTAAGTATATGGCATGTTTTATTTCTGTGATTATGGAGTAGTCGATTTATGTTTGTTTAGGCGAATATGGGAATATGATATGGTGTGATATTATAAACGTATGCTTGTGATTATATGACATTTACGCTTGATTTTGTTATCGTGAGATAATTGTCGGTTGATTGACTCATCTCTGTGGTAAAATAAGGTCGAAAGATTTTATTACTTGGATACGTTTCATGATTATTTGTCTGTGGTAATCGGATGTTAGCCTTGTGAATTGTTTAATAAAACAATTAACAACCTTATCTTATCATTATTTAATGCTTAATCTTATGTCTAACAACCGGGTTAAGAGAAGTATATTTGTTATATTGTCGACTACAAACCACTCTTTATGCACTTTCTTTGATTTGAACTAAAGGTCGAAAGAACTTCTTTGCATAGTGGGTAGATATACTTGCTTTTGTGATTACCCGTCATATATTGCTTGTACTAAATTGTTTGTGCGTGCGTACCATTATATCTATCATTCCTTACTTCATATTCCTCAGCCTAAACAAACATACCTTTTATCATCTTTGTTATAAAACGAAACCGTTTGGAACTACCATTTTTACCAAAGTCTTTTGATAGTGACAATCCTTAGAATTTTTTGCAAAATACTTATTAACTGAAAATACGACAATTCCTTGGGATCACCTGGTCTTACTAATTACTGGATTACATCGATGGTTATACTTTACCCATGTGTTAGTCAAAATAATCGGTTAAAACTAGTCTATAAATTTAAAGTTTATTAACACATCAGGATTCTTATGTAACAATTAGCATGCGATGCCCAGGTTTCATAGCTTAAGCTAGAGGGACGGGCATTAGACAGGGGCGTTATAGCTAGTTACTATATTGCTAACTAGAGGGACATGGAAATTAAAGACACGAGTTATCCAGGTATATATCTAGCCTATGTTCTTGGCGATTATCTAGAGGGACGGATGTTAATCAGGTATAGCAGACAATCTATTATAATCGATTAATTAGAGGGACGAATATTAATCAGGTTTCTTAATTAATCGCAAGAATCACAAATACAGAATCAATCAAGAAATCAATAGAAAGCAAGAATTATAAACTAAATTAAATAAGTTTATGCAAACCTTAAGTAAATACTAAGTGTTCTACCCTAACTTAACAATTGAAGAAGAAGAAAAAGGCATAATCAAACAAATAAAGATAAACACAATTGATTGATTAATCAAATAACTTTTCTTTTTAATACATATGAGTTCTTGAGGCTAAAAGATATGGGAAATATCTGAAAATCGTCTTGGGTTTATCTCCCAAAAATTCCACACGGAAATATGAAACAAGACAAAAGTATATATAGTTTTTGTATGTGTGACGGCATCAACTTATAGCTGTGACGCCATCAACCCATCAATCTGGTTTAGGGTTTTTCTTCATTGACCTTGTGTGACGGCGTCAGGCATTGATGGTGACAGCGTCATGAAGGGTTTATGATGGCGTCATGATGGGCTTCTTCGCACACTGACCCATCGAAAGTTGATTTAGTTATTCACTTTCTAGGTACTTCTGGTGACGGTGCTATGGATGTTGGTCACAAACTGAAACTTGTCTTTTTCTTCCGTTCATCGTTCAAATGAGATCGAGTTTCGTACGTTTCCAGCAAAAGCATTCCCAAAAACCTAAAACTCAAAAAGAAAGGATTTAAGGCAATAAATAATACAAATTGCATTAAATTAATGCTTAAATGACCCCTAAAAACCATACAATTTTGTACCTCATCATTGATATGCTTATTTAGTGGTTAATTAAAAAAATAAAACAACTACTCCTTCCGTCTCAAAATTATTGTCATGAGAGAGAAAACACAAAGTTTAATAAAAGTTTGGGCACTTTAATTTTCAACCACTAAAATGGAATATTCCTTCACTAGATTCTTTAGTTTTACTTAATAAGGAAAGTGGACAATTATTAAGAGACATCCTAAATGAGAAATATGGAAAACAATTTTGAGATGGAGGGAGTACATTTGTTACACTGTTTTCCATCAGATCACTCACGCTTAGTGGATTTGGACATTTGTTGTTTTAATTTTAAAGTTATTGCTCTTACAAATTTACATGATGGTTGTCTAGACTCTAGATGTTATCTTTACAACTTCAAAAACCACACTCCGAATACACATTTGTCCATTACTTCAGTCGGTATGATATATAAGAGAAAAACCATAAATCCGAATTAGCATTCATTTGCTTGAATCAGAAAAACTACGACAAATTTAACAATTCTTTGACTTTGTTGTTGGCCCTAAGTTTTATTTGTCATGTGAAAAGTCGTCTAAAGAGAATGTAACTTAATCAATAAAGAACTTTCAGATCTATATATTGAAACAACTTATCAGTTTATTTAGGGAAATTTGCATATCTGAAATCGATAATGACATTTATTTAAAACTTGACTCAACTTTGTGTCATATTTGCTAAAACTAGAAGTTTTGTTTCAATATTTTGAGATTACCCCAATCCTTACTTTGATATATTTAGTAGATGATCAAGGACCAAAAATAAACACAATTATCATATTAGCCTGTGCGCACTAGCATAAATTTTCTAAACCTACATCATTACGAAGTATTACGAAAGAATTGCAAAACAAATCCCTCTTTTCTTTTACTACCTAAACAGAATATGTTGTTGCGATACTATTACGAAGCATATAAATATCCAGATATTAAAAAAGTTTCATTCAAATCTGTAATTCACAAAATCATGCATATATTTAACTCACAAAATAAAGATCCACTAATATTATATAAATGTTTTCATAAAGATTACAAAAGCCGATTGGTGATCTAAAAGTAAGGATTATAAACCATATTTATTTGTGCCGTTATTTGATCCTCCTCACGTTGCTATTTTGTTGTTCCTTCTCTCTGTTGCTTCTATCAAGTCTCCGATAGCATCCTCTCGGTTGTCTCTTGCTTCAATGAACATTTGTATAGCATATTCATCCTTTATGTTTTCTAGTTTTGACTGTTTTATCAATTTGCCACACTGCTCAATCAAAAACAATTATATATGGGATTAGGCCGTACAATAGCTACATACTTTCACTAATGCACCGTTTTGGTATGTGAACTTGTTTCCGTTCCACTTAATGTTGTCTACTTTTTTGTTTTGTACCATTTTGCACTCCTAAACTTGTTTTACCGAAACTGATCACTTATAAACTTTTTTAGAAATTATTACTATAAACTTTTTAAAAAATTACGAAAATTTTATAAAGTTTTACATTACGAGAATTTTTATAAACTTTTTATTAGATTACGAAAATTGTATAAACTTTTAAATCACAAAAATTATTATAAACTTTTTTACAAAGATTTTATAAACTTTTAAATTACAAAAATTATTATAAACTTTTTTAAAAATTACGAAAATTTTAAAAAGTTTTACATTACGAGAATTTTTAAAAACTTTTTATTAAATTACAAAAAAATTTATAAACTTTTAAATTACAAAAATTATTATAAACTTTTTTAAAAAATATGAAAATTTTATAAAGTTTTACATTAAGAGAATTTTTATAAACTTTTTATTAAATTACAAAAATTTTATAAACTTTTAAATTACAAAAATTATTATAAACTTTTTTAAAAAGTATGAAAATTTTATAAAGTTTTACATTAAGAGAATTTTTATAAACTTTTTATTAAATTACAAAAATTTTATAAACTTTTAAATTACAAAAATTATTATAAACTTTTTTAAAAAAGTATGAAAATTTTATAAAGTTTTACATTACGAGAATTTTTATAAATTTTTTATTAAATTAAGAAAATTTTATAAACTTTTTAAATTACAAAACTTATTATAAACTTTTTTAAAAATTACGAAAATTTTATAAACTTTTACATTACGAGAATTTTTATAAACTTTTTATAAATGGTTGGAACGGAAATAAGTTCACGTACCAAAACGGTACATTAGTGAAAGTACGTAGCTATTGTACGGCCTAATCCCAAAAGTCTTATATGCCACGTTGGACTTTAGCCGGTTTTTCAAAAGTTTAGCCGGTTGCCAGTAAAATTTGTGCAAAATGGAACAAAACAAAAAAGTAGACAACATTAAGTGGAACGGAAATAAGTTCACGCACCAAAACGGTACATTAGTGAAAGTACGTAGCTATTGTACGGCCTAATCCCATTATATATTTATATAGCATTTTTTCCTTTGTTACATTTCTCTCAATTTTTTTGAAAGATGCCCGCGTATAGGCATATGTTTGGTGTGTGTAGATGATGTGGGCACCATTGATGCTGATTTAAACTTGTAAAACTTTTGATGCATGTCTGATCGAGTGATATCTCATTATGACAAATATTATTCTAAGTTACTATTTTAAGAAACGTATTTAGTTTTACTTACATCTACCCGATCGACTTGCACACAACCCAACATCACGATTTTCTAATCGCTAACCCATCCCTACATAATTAATTGGGATATTACTATATTGTGAGTTGGAAGTGGTAGGAAAATTGTTCAATAGCTATTGCTGAGTATCTTATTATTTGATGGACCAACATGTTTTGCCTTTAATATATATTATGTCAGACGTTATCTTTTTGGAGTTGTGATGAAATATTATTTGGACGATTTCACGTGATTCATGTATGTCGAGTCACTCAAGCAAGAAACTCCTAAACATCTTACCATACTTTTTTATTTAATTTTTTATTTCTTAATCTATGGTGTTTAACTACTCTAACCTAATAATATACCCTATCTAGCTATACGAACTCACCTTCCTTTTCTTATGTGTCCATATTTTAACTATCATTTTTTTATCTCTAAAATTTTAGAAAGTATTGCACGACATGCATGAAGAATGCAATGAAATACTAAGAAAATGCAAAGAGGCTATTCCTCAAGAAACATTTAAGGTAATTATCGTAGATGCGGTTGTAGGACAGGAAGATCATGAGTTTAAAGATGTCGTATTGATGCTCGACACGGTCGTGATGACTCATACAAGTAAAAGAAAAAAGCAAACACTGAAAGAATGGTCATATGTGTTCACCGAAGCTGGATTACTCGTTACACTGTAAAACTTATTCAAACCTAATTGAAGTTTATCCTTGAGTCCTGATCAAGAGTCTGTTATTGTAACAATATGAAATTTTCAAATTTAGCATTTGTATTTTCAGAATAATATAGTTTAAAACTATGTCTTTATTTCAAATGTTTGTAACGAGCATATGGTAACTCGTTCTTTACGGGCTTGCGGCGGAATATTTTTGAATATGATTAATTCTTATGTTGTAGTCACTTAAAACGTCTTATTTTCATTACCAATTAATTTTAGAAGAAACCCGTGTAAGGTTGTATACTCAGCAAACTATGCTTTACAAAGAATATTAGGCTCATTCTAACCATATATTTAAAAATCTTTTTAGCTAGTTAAAGTTTTTGGAATGTACATATTTAAATCTCTTTTTGTTACTTGTTTAATTAAGATGACATTTTTATAATGTTTTGTTTATATTTGTAGTTGGGGTTGGAGAATGACATTTTGAATTTAGTTACAAAACTATAAGAATGCTTTATAAAAGCTATTTTTTCTGTTAGATGGGGTTTTATGAAAATTACCTATTTTTTGAAGGGGTTTGATGGAAGTTAAATATAACGGAAGAGAGCTATTTGGAGTGAATTGTATCCCGCTATGCTCTATTTTTGCCAAACGTATATTAGTTTGTTGGTCCCTTTTACTTGAGAAAATCTTGATAAACATAAATAAGATCTTCATTAATAATAATGAACAAAAGTTACAAGATTTCTCAATACCAACATGACTACATGATAACATCTTCAGCTTCTTTACGGGGATAATTTCGGTATATTATCCCTGTTAGAATGACAATAAACTCTAATTGATCCAAGCTAAGCTTGAGATTCAATGAGATGATCATTCTATCAACTAATACTAAGTAGGATGGATACTATCTCTATTACAACAAAACATATATATAGGAAGGTAGGATGACATGCATGTGGTCCTTCATCATCTTTCTCTTTTGGAGAAGCATCAACACTCCTTTTGGAATTGTCATAACTGATATTCCCACCTTTATGGTAATTACTTGTACTTGGTTTGACTTCTGCTTTTGGAAGTTACTGCCCATATTTATCAGTATGTTGTAGAGATAGCTTTAGGGAGTCAGTGAGTTATTGTCATCACTCACTGACTCCATTACCTTCTTCTTTGGTTCAGGGATCATTCACTGAGTACCGCCTCACTGAATGATTGAGTCGTTCTTTTTAGACCCGGTCTGAACATCCTGAAGGTAACTCACTGAGTGACTGTTCATTCAGTGACTTGTTTTTGTTAAATGTCATATGTCACTCACTGAAATAACAATTTACTATTTTATTCAGTTAGTGATTTGGCTATTTTATGTTCAAATACTTGTGGGAAATATTTGGGTAAAATATTGACCCCACAGTCTCCCCCTATTTGAACATACAAATAGCCTAGGTGGATCAGGTAGTAAATGATGGACTGAGGGTTCAGTTGGTGGGTTCAAGGAAGAAGGTTCGCTGACCAGGTTCAATGAGAGAGGTTCAGTGACCTTGGGTTCAGGCAGGGGCGGAGCCAGAACTTTATTGACGAGGGGGCAAAATATGATAATTTTTAGAAACTACATTAAAAATTGGTCCGTTAGGGGGGCAAATTACAAAAATAACCAAAAATTTTCGAAAATTTACACTACAATTTTTTTCGCCGGGGGTCACGTGACCCCCCGGACCCCCCTTTATCTCCGCCCCTGGGTTCAGGGGCCTGGGTTCAGGGACCTGGTTCAATTTTGATACATCAGGGTCCACCCTCCTTTTTGTGGTTCAGTGACCTGGAGTTCAGGGACAATGGTTCAATGACTTGTACAGGGGGTTCAATGATCGGTTCAGTCCCCTGAGGTTCATATGTTTTGAGAAAGTCCTGGTTCAGTTTTGATGCATCAGTGACCTCTCACTTTCTCAGTATACAAAGTTGCACTTCTCAGTATACAAAGTTACAACATATTCAGTGACCAACAATTTCAATTTTAATCACTTGAGTATACATTTTGAGTTTCAACATTTATCAACCCCTGATGCCAAGACATATTATGGGCCCACCGCGCTTCCGCTGCGCTCTTCTAATAGACACCATTAGGCTTAGCCCGAAAATAAAATAGAGAAATGATTGGGAGGCCTAAACTTATGCCTAAATTTGTGCCTAAACTTATGTGGCAATGGCTTATTGGTTTATGATGAAGTGGGTCACTCAGGAATAACCAATGAGCTAATGCCACATACTTTTAGGCACAAAATTAGGCCTCCCAATCATTCCTCAATAAAATAAACCCAACCTGAGTTTTTTTGACTCAGTCTTGACTTGGAACCCATGACATACCCTTTTTACCACTCTCTTTTGCCTAATGATTTATATCAGACTTCATTACCCATTCTACCTCTCAACCTGATTTTCAAGATTCCCTGATGTTCATCAGGCACCAGGCTGTCGAAACCCACACAACTTATCACTCATAATCCCAATGCCCCATACCACCTTTATCTCTTCGTGAGTCACAAGCTCACTTAGGTCTATCACACACTGAAAAACACTAATATAAGCACTCCCTGATAAATCTAATTTATCAGTCTCCTTGTACCTTCGTTTTTCAACTCAAAATTCATCAGTGGCCTTTTACCATCATATTCCAACCAGAAATTTACCCACTTGAGCCTTATCCTTTTAACAGCTTCTGCTTAATTTGCTGCCATTAACAGTGACATATTCACAGAAACCCATCAAATCCAATTCTACCTAAACCACTTGATTTAACTTTTTTCAACTAGTCTTTGCCGGAATGAGTGCGGTTTTTAGGGTAATGATTTTTGGATATGGGTTCTTGTGTGAGAGTATCGATTTACATTTTGTGTTGGGTTGAAAATCGATGTTGTTCTCGATCTGGTTTTTGGTGATGATTTTTGTTGGTGATGGTTTTGTGTTGATGTGCAAGGTGATTCTCAGATCAGTGTTTTGAGTGTCGAATTTTTGTGGTGTGATGGATTTGGGTTTTGATTGTGTTAATGATTGTGTGTGTGAAATTGAATCTGGGTTTTTGTTGGTGTGAGTGGATAGATTTGGTGATGGTGATCTTTTGATAGAATCAGGTTTTGTGATAAAGTTGGGTGTGGGTTGTGTGTTAAATGGTTTTTTTTTATGATGATATTTTGTGTCGTTTTTTTTGTTTGTGGTGTTTTTGTGTTTAGATAAGATTTGTATGGTGGGGAGTTGGTTATTTTTTAGGTCAGTGGAAGGTTTGTGTTTGTCACTCACCAATAAATGTGTCTCTCTCCCCCTCAAAAATTGCTACAACAGTAGCAGTTTTTGAAGATCTCACATTTATTTTTTTTGCTTTGAATGTTATCAGTAGTCATAGAAAGGATCTAGATTAGAGAAAAATCCACCCGCTCTGATACCACTTGTTGGTCCCTTTTACTTGAGAAAATCTTGATAAACATAAATAAGAACTTCATTAATAATAATGAACAAAAGTTACAAGATTGCTCAATACCAACATGACTACATGATAACATCTTCAGCTTCTTTACGGGGATAATTTCGGTATATTATCCTCGTTAGAATGACAATAAACTCTAATTGATCCAAGCTAAGCTTGAGATTCAATGAGAGGATCATCCTATCAACTAATACTAAGTAGGATGGATACTATCTTTATTACAACAAAACATATATATAGGAAAAGTACAAGTCACATGTGATGGTGGTCGGTAGGATGACATGCATGTGGTCCTTCATCATCTTCCTCTTTTGGAGAAGCACCAACACTCCTTTTGGAATTGTCATAACTGATATTCCCACCTTTATGGTAATTACTTGTACTTGGTTTGACTTCTGCTTTTGGAAGTTATTGCCCATATTTATCAGTATGTTGTAGAGATAGATTCAGAGAGTCACTGAGTTATTGTCATCACTCACTGACTCCATTACCTTCTTCTTTGGTTCAGGGATCATTCACTGAGTACCGCCTCACTGAATGATTGAGTCTTTCTTTTTAGACTCGGTCTGAACATCCTGAAGGTAACTCACTGAGTGACTGTTCATTCAGTGACTGTGTTAAATGTTGTATGTCACTCACTGAAATAGCAATTTACTATTTTATTCAGTGAGTGATTTTGCTATTTTATATTCAAATACTTATGGGAAATATTTGGGTAAAATATTGACCCAACATAGTTAAAACTTGTTTAATTAAGATGCTACTTTTATAGTGTTTTTGTTCGCATTTGATAATTGCCTAATAAATAGGCCTAATCGTGGACCTACCGCAATAATAACTTGTACATTTATCAAATGTACAAGTTATTAATGCAGTAAGTCAACAGTTAGACCTATTTATTAGGTCCATATATCATTTTTGTTTTGGATTTAGTTAGAAAACTATGAGAGGGAATTTTAAAAGCTATTGTTTTATTAGAGGTGTTTTATGAAAGTTATCTATTCTTTCAAGGGTTTAAGGAAGTTAAAAATATAATGTCATAGATGTATTTCTAATGAATAGTATACGGCGTTTTGTTTATATTTTTGCTAAGTGTGTATTAGTTAAATCAAATTAAATATGTAATATTATGTTTTATGATTTAAAAAAAAAAGAAAAAAAAAAAGAAAAAAGAATTGTTTATCTCTCACCGTTAGCACCAATGTCACATCACCATTCAACACATTACAAAACTCACCATCTTTTACCTTATATAGTCATCATCTAACCTACCACCAGCTAACAATATAAAAATATTTAAATTTATACAAACATATCTTATACCGTAATATATCTTACACATACTCACAATCAAAATAAATAATAATAAAAACACCTGTGAGCTCACGATTTATTGGTTGGCTAAAGTTGNGAATTGTCATAACTGATATTCCCACCTTTATGGTAATTACTTGTACTTGGTTTGACTTCTGCTTTTGGAAGTTATTGCCCATATTTATCAGTATGTTGTAGAGATAGATTCAGAGAGTCACTGAGTTATTGTCATCACTCACTGACTCCATTACCTTCTTCTTTGGTTCAGGGATCATTCACTGAGTACCGCCTCACTGAATGATTGAGTCTTTCTTTTTAGACTCGGTCTGAACATCCTGAAGGTAACTCACTGAGTGACTGTTCATTCAGTGACTGTGTTAAATGTTGTATGTCACTCACTGAAATAGCAATTTACTATTTTATTCAGTGAGTGATTTTGCTATTTTATATTCAAATACTTATGGGAAATATTTGGGTAAAATATTGACCCAACATAGTTAAAACTTGTTTAATTAAGATGCTACTTTTATAGTGTTTTTGTTCGCATTTGATAATTGCCTAATAAATAGGCCTAATCGTGGACCTACCGCAATAATAACTTGTACATTTATCAAATGTACAAGTTATTAATGCAGTAAGTCAACAGTTAGACCTATTTATTAGGTCCATATATCATTTTTGTTTTGGATTTAGTTAGAAAACTATGAGAGGGAATTTTAAAAGCTATTGTTTTATTAGAGGTGTTTTATGAAAGTTATCTATTCTTTCAAGGGTTTAAGGAAGTTAAAAATATAATGTCATAGATGTATTTCTAATGAATAGTATACGGCGTTTTGTTTATATTTTTGCTAAGTGTGTATTAGTTAAATCAAATTAAATATGTAATATTATGTTTTATGATTTAAAAAAAAAAGAAAAAAAAAAAGAAAAAAGAATTGTTTATCTCTCACCGTTAGCACCAATGTCACATCACCATTCAACACATTACAAAACTCACCATCTTTTACCTTATATAGTCATCATCTAACCTACCACCAGCTAACAATATAAAAATATTTAAATTTATACAAACATATCTTATACCGTAATATATCTTACACATACTCACAATCCAAATAAATAATAATAAAAACACCTGTGAGCTCACGATTTATTGGTTGGCTAAAGTTGGTCATCATCACCATTAAAGATGCAAGAGTGATCGAGTGAGGCAGAGGCAAATGATATGTGATTTTTATGATGTTCCATTCGTGAAAGGTGAAATAGATGAAAACTAGCCTAATATGTTGCACAAATGTATTGTTTAGAAATTAGAACATTAGTACTTCATATAATATATATTATAATGAAGTGCCACATCTATATTTCATTTTTTTACATAACTCTAAACTCCAACAAGTGTGGCCTATACAACTTCATTCATGTTTAATGATAATGGCGTGGTGTATTTATATTTGTATCGATATAAGTAAATTGTGGAACCAAAATTACTTATTATAAGTTAAATTATCGGTATTTTTTATTCAATATATAAGTGATGAGAAATGCTAAAATCCTCCTACCAAAACCTCATTATTATCCTTCTACTCACAGGAGCCTGAAAAGTGTCAGAACTGACGGTTTAGATGCAGAGAGAGAATGAGTAGAAAAAATATTTATAATATTGTTGTGTGTAGGAGGATTAGTAAAAATATATTGTAGGAGGCTGTAGCAATGCTCATAAGTGATATATGTGGTTAGTAGAAATGGATCTTTAAGAGGTTTTTGTTACTTGTTTAATTAAGATGACACTTTTATAGTGATATATGTGGTTAAATTATCGGTATTTCTTATTCAATATATAAGTGATATATGTGGTTAGTAGAAATGAAGTGCCACTACCGTCTAAAGAAACTCAGTAAACTGGAATTGAACTTAAAGCGCAACAATCACAATCAAAGAACTCAAAAAAGTAGTTCATCAAAGGGTAATGGCCTTCCAAGATCAGCCATCGACACACAAAAACCCAAATCCAAACGTTTAGACCATTATAATTATTACGAATGAGTTAGAAAAAAATGATACAAATAAACCTAAAACATATAATGTATTATCTAACCTCGTAGAGCGAGAAAACAATGTGAAAAGGAAACTTTCCTAATATAGCTAAATCCTTAACCGAACCTCTTTTAAGTACAAATTAATTAGGATATGAGTAAATTATATAAATCGTCCTTCTGGTTAATTGATTTTTACGGATCTTGTCCCTGTGATTTTTTTTAAGCGGGTTTAGTCCCTGTAGTTTTAGATTTTTACGGATCTGGTCCAAATTTTGACCCAACTCCTAACGATCGTTAAAAAGGACCTAACTTGTAACGTGATGGCTAACCTTGTAATTTGGGTTTTCCCTCTCAAAATACAAACCACAAGGACGATTCATGTAATTTACTCTTAAAATAATAATAATAATAATAATAATAATAATAATAATAATAATAATAATAATAATAATAATAATAATAATAATAATAATAATAATAATTAATACGAAATTTTTTAAATTTAAATAATTTTTTTTTAATTTTACTAAAAATATATAATTTTAATTTAAAAATTTTGTATAATTTTTTTTTTTAGTTTTATTATAGGAAAATTTTAAAATTTTATTATTATAAAAATTTTAATAAAAAAAGTAAAATTAAATTTGGGCTTATGTAATAAACGCTTTTGTACATTTTTAATTTTATTAAAAATAAGATTTTTTTACAAAAGTTTAATAATACGTTTTCATTAGTTTTTATACATTTTTATACGCCTTTTTACGATTTTTGTACGTTTTCATACAAGTTTTTTTTATAAAAGCGACTGAATGCATAGAAGTTGAATTTGCAACAAAAAGACGGAGCTTGTCTTAGCTTATGAAATGAACATCGTAAAGATGTAATCATTATGCATCATGAAAGCTGAAGAAAGAGGCTACATATCTCTATACGGATAAATGACGCTCACGTTTACGAGGTCGCATGATGAAGAAAGACCCCTTGATTTATAAAGATGATGATCACAATATCGATTTAAAGTGTCGTACAAAATTGTGTATGAAACATTTATGATTCTCACCAATGGTCATACATGATAGAATATATGATTTGAATTAATTGTGTTTGCAATGAATAACTTGTGAAATACGATGATGTACTTGAATGAGATGTATGACTTACATTAATCCTTAAAATGGATATGCGAAGAACATGTAGAGAATATATATTCACGTGATTCTATCAAGTCACTTCAATGTGCATTTCACTGACTCAATGAGCTTAAGTGATGTGATCATCAGGGGGAGAGAAGATACGCGTTGCACTCTTTTTCCCTTGACCACGGTTTTATCCCCACAGGGTTTTCCGGCAAGGTTTTTAATGAGGCAACATCCCCGAGCGTATAAAGGAGTTATGTACTCTTTTCCTTCACTAGAATTTTGTCCCACTGGGTTTTATCTAGTAAGGTTTTAACAAGGCATAATCTTCAAATGGAGTAAAACAAATATTTCGGTATCTTCAAGGTACAAAGGATATGGGTTTATATTTCACTAACCCATCAAATACAAGTTTAGTTGGTTTTGCAGATGCATGATATACGTCTGATCCTCAAATTGGTTTATCTCAAACTGGATATGTATTTACAAGTAGAGGAACAACAATTTCATGGAGTTCAATAAAGCAGACAAGCTCAGCAATGTCATCTAACCATGAAAAAATTCTAGCGATCCATGAAGGAAGTCGAGAATGTGTTTGGTTAAGAAGTGTGATACAACACATACGTAGATCATGTGGCTGGAAATGAGGGACCAACAATTTTACATGAGGACAACGCAACATGCATTGCTCAACTGAAGGAAGAGTTTATTAAAGGTGACAGAACCAAGCACATTTCACCGAAGTTCTTTTTTACTCATGACCTACAAAAGAATGGCGATATTATTGTTCAAAGGATTCGTTCAAGCGACAATCTAGCAGATTTATTTACCAAGGCACTCCCTACCTCAACATTTAAGAAATTGGTATTTGGCATCGGAATGCGGCGTTTCAGTGAGCTCAAGTGAAGTGATTATGACGGGGAATAATACGCACTGCACTCTTTTTCCCTTAGCTACGGTTTTTCTCCCACCGGGTTTTTCCTAGCAAGGTTTTTAATGAGGCAGTATCTAAAGCGTATTTTAATGATGTACAATCAAGGGGGAATGTTATGAATATATTTATTATATTGATTGTACACATTAATCATCATATTCATGACCTTTATGATTAGTCTTGTAACACCCAATATGTACTTAATACCATTCATGTTAAGGTCCCTATAAATAGAGGCACCTATTGTAATGTGAAGATACACCAATAACAAGTTCTATATTTCCCTCTCATACTCTTTTATGTTCCTTTGATTATTGTTCTTATTATGCTATTAGGTCGTTGTTTCACAACAGATGACACTTTTATAGTGATATATGTGGTTAAATTATCGGTATTTCTTATTCAATATATAAGTGATATATGTGGTTAGTAGAAATGAAGTGCCACTACCGTATAAAGAAACTCAGTAAACTGGAATTGAACTTAAAGCGCAACAATCACAATCAAAGAACTCAAAAAAGTAGTTCATCAAAGGGTAATGGCCTTCCAAGATCAGCCATCGACACACAAAAACCCAAACCCAAACGTTTAGACCATTATAATTATCACGAATGAGTTAGAAAAAAATGATACAAATAAACCTAAAACATATAATGTATTGTCTAACCTCGTAGAGCGAGAAAACAATGTGAAAAGGAAACTTTCCTAATATAGCTAAATCCTTAACCGAACCTCTTTTAAGTACAAACTAATTAGGATATGAGTAAATTATATAAATCGTCCTTCTGGTTTATTGATTTTTACGGATCTTGTCCCTGTGATTTTTTTTAAGCGGGTTTAGTCCCTGCATTGATTTTTACGGATCTGGTCCAAATTTTGACCCAACTCCTAACGATCGTTAAAAAGGACCTAACTTGTAACGTGAGGGCTAACCTTGTAATTTGGGTTTTCCCTCTCAAAATACAAACCACAAGGACGATTCATGTAATTTACTCTTAATAATAATAATAATAATAATAATAATAATAATAATAATAATAATAATAATAATAATAATAATAATAATAATAATAATAATAATAATAATAATAATAATAATAATAATAATAATAATTAATACGAAATTTTTTAAATTTAAATAAATTTTTTTTTAATTTTACTAAAAAAATATAATTTTAATTTAAAAATTTTGTAAATTTTTTTTTTAGTTTTATTATAGGAAAATTTTAAAATTTTATTATTATAAAAATTTTAATAAAAAAAGTAAAATTAAATTTGGGCTTATGTAATAAACGCTTTTGTACATTTTTAATTTTATTAAATATAAGATTTTTTTTAAAAATGTTTAATAATACGTTTTCATTAGTTTTTATACATTTTTATACGCCTTTTTAC
>LBNU01030548.1:61744-84659 GCA_014162995.1 Artemisia annua
AGAGAGGTGTGTACTGGCTGACCAATATATCGGAATACGTCCAATAAGCATTTCTTTAAGAAGGAACGACTGGGTTGGAGCACAGCTGAGATATGGATGTGAGGAACCCTACCAAACCTATTTGCCGCAATGGAGAGTGCGTAACATTAATACTTGGAAGGTACCCAATTGTTAAGCTCTAACTCTGAGGTATCTCTATGTTCTCTAGAAAAATAACTGTGGTATGTAATGAGTGGGTTCATCACAACGGGGAAGATAGTTTTAACTAATGCTAGAGTTGATGCAGTGAACAATACAGCAAAAGTGCTACATCATGATAGGTAAGCAAGTAATAGGAAGCTGGACGATATTAGATATAAAAATACTGTTTGTGCTTATACACCAGAGGTCACAATGCTAATGCATGAGAGATTAACACAACTTTGTCTATGAATACGATCCGAGAGGAAGAAGGAATAAGACTAGAGGACCTACCTAATTCACCTATCAACTAGCGTATTAAGGCCAGTCAAAAACATGTAGTAATCCTTCAGAGCATAAGATGAAGGTTCGCCATGGGAATAATTGAGATGATGCCTAGAAAGTAGATCCATGAGATTGGAAGAAGCAAATCAGCTAGGAATCAAGAATATTATGGGAGGAAATAGTGGGAGAATAAGCTGCTGTATTATATACAAGGAAGAGTATGCAAAGGAGAGCATAGATAGCAAATCTTGCCAGCAAATACGTAGTACAAACTGGGAAAATTGGTCTAGGATATGCCAGATCAGAAATCAGATCAGTGACGTTTTCCACAGCTTGCAGCGCAAGCGAACACAATGGATACGCACAGCATGTTTACTGGTTCAGCATACTGACTTCCGGCTTGATTCTAATTGTATATAGTCAGATTTAAAACGGGTGTATACAAAGGAAGCTTCCCACTGCCTTTAAGGCTCTCGCGCCCCGCAGATGACTCCCCTGACCCTCGGAAAAAGAGTTCTGGTGAATCACTATATGTGTCATGGTAAAAAGGAACCTCAAGTGCCTGAAATAGAAGGGTCTCAGAAAGATTAAATAAAGTGAGTGCTCTACCGTGTCAGCTCTACATGTACACACTTGAAGAGTCAGTGCTTGGGAATCGTTACTGACTTTGACGTGTGATATTGACCAAAACTATGCGAAAGCTGAAGGACCTCCGGACGCGACAACAGGATCAGACAACTCCTGCAAAGAAAGAAAAAGGATTCACAGGCGAAATCTTTATCTTACTTTAGTCATATATCCTCTTGCGCTAGACGGCCTCAGTATACCCCCTCTATCATATACCTGAAGAGATACAGGGAATAGGTTTTATATGCGTTGTCACAATGTAACATCAGTAAACGTGTGTGATGTGTCTAGGGCTGGAACGCCTAGACTAGTAATTGTGTTTGTGTTATAGCCCCAAGGATCTTGATGAATTCCTGTTAGGGATGTAACCGTGATCACTTGATTCACGTAAGCATTGGGGGCTGTAGTTGTATTGTTAGAGTAGAGATGATGACGAAGAACCTTTGTGCAATAATATGATTGTTTTTGTTTATTCCCGCTGCGTATCATGTTCTTATCATTATTATTGTAATCCTGAGATGAGGTCTAAACAACCTCCGAGCTATAAACGATCTTAACATGTGGTATCAGAGCCAAGGGGCTCGTGATCGTGGGATTAAACAAGGTTTGGTTGGTCGAAAATATAAGAAAAATTCGTAACTGTTCGTATTTTCGCAACTCTCTGCAGGTCAGTTTTGTAACAGCGATAAATCCTTCGTTAACCGTTGGATCGGGCTGAAATTTTTACTGGAGGTTCTCAACATATCAAGGAAGAGTTCCACCGGAGGGATCGTCGATCTGAGCTTCGAGTAAAAAGATAAAAATTCTCAAAGTCTGCTGCAGAAAGAGGTATTATATGTCGAATTTTTAGGGTTTTTGAGATATTCTACTTCATGGCTTTTTGGCAGCTATTTGGCATTGGGTGTATTGGGATTTAGAAATTTTTAGTGATGAACGTACAGGAAAACCTTCTTTGGATGATTCGTATTTTACTTGATTTTATTCATCATGGAAGTTGGATATATGTTGTTTGATGCCTATAATTCATGGAAGAAAGCAGTTTTGGATTAAAGTATAGTCGAACTTTAGGGTTTTATAAGAAGCTTGAAGAAGGGTTTCGTGTTCTCTGATTGTGTTTGCTGCTGTTGTTGTTCATTGAGAGGTACGCTTACAGCTTCTAGGAGTAACCCTACTCCTCATGAGATTGAACATAAAGTAACCCTAATTTGATAATATCCCTATTAACTGATGTTACTGCTGCTTCGTTACTGCATTTATTGTCTCATTATCACAATTAGTTGTTCAAGAAAGCAGCTGTGAATAAGTCATGAAGTATTTAGGGTTATAACAAACCCTAATAGAGATGCTGATGTACAGGAAGTTTTTCAAGGTTAATGATGCTTCGTCTCTAAATTAGGGTTTCATGACTATGGAGAATGATATAAGGTTAATTATGCTGAATGCGAGGAATATACAAGGTTTCTTCGTCATCATCTCTACTCTAACAATACAAACTACAGCCCCAATGCTACGTGATCAAGTGTAGCACGGTTACATCCTAACAGGAATCATAAGATCCTTGGGGCTTAACACAAACACAATACTAGTCTAGGCATTTCCAGCCCTAGACACATACACACACGTTTTACTGATGTTACATTGTGACACGCATATAAAACCTATTCCCTGTATCTCTTTATATAATAGAGATACTTTTTTTTTTGTTTTTGTCTTTTCCTCATCGAATTTGTGACTAATGGGTTTTCGGCGAGATGCTTTGATGTGGTGGCGAGGTTTTGCGTCGCCGAAATGGGTTACACGTTGGATTCGGTGAATTAAATCGCCGTGATACCCGATGCTCTTAGATTATACATGTTTTTTTTAGGCTGCTGGATGTGTGTGGAAGCAAAAGCAAAAGTAAAGATTCGTGTTTTAGGCTGTTGCAGATTTTTGTTTTTTTGTTTTGCAATCTTAAGTATATTGTACTTTATGGTTAAAAAGTTGTATTTTTGGATGAAGGTGTGTATTTGTACATTGTGTTTAGGTAGTTGTACATATTGTTGAAGGGGTGTTTTTAATGCTATTAATGTAGAATTGACAGAATTTTGGTCTGAATTTGAGTTCTTGCTATTTTGTGTTGTACACTATGCTTAAAGTGTTGTAAGTCTGAAAATTTTGTGCATTAAGGTGTTGTACACCATGCAAAAAGTGTTGTAAGTCTGAAATTTTTTGGAGAGAGAGTCATTCCTCTATTATAAGTAGTATAGATTCTACTAGCTAGCAAAACTCTGTTGCATATGTAATAAACTTAGTAGTAACTAGTTATAATGCCCGCGCACGCGCGGGTTTTTTTTAAAAAATTTTGAATGATATATTTTTATTTATTAAAAAACAAATAATTTAATTTTTATTTTGCTTGATTTATGATTTTTAATTGTAGTTTTTTATGATTAAAGATAATCATTTAAATCTTATCTATATTTTTTGTATTTATCTTCTACTTGTATAGTATATCAACAAAACGAATTTAAAAACTTATAAATTAAATAATAATTAACATATTACCTAATAAGAAAATATTCCTTTTTTTTTCAAAATGACAAAGTACCCACTAGGGGTTTTGTTTTATTATATAAGAGATTTAGCTTACTAATGTTAAAAACTACTCCTTAGTAGTCTGTTAGAATTATTATCATTGAAAGAAATTAAATTGTGTACGGTGGACGATTCAGTGATTTAGATAAAGGCGTTTGTACGTAACATATGGGCATACAGTTAGCTTTGTGTAGATCGAAATCTTTTATATAATAAAGGAATTACATCATTTTGGAGTTTTTTTGACAAAACAATCTTATTGGAAAAAAAATTGGACCAATAGGAATGCTCGATTTTGACACATAGGCAAAATCGAGCAATATGATTGGCCAATAAAAAGTCAAAATTAAATTGATTTTGGTCAAACTTTAATAAATTTGATGGAGAATTTGATTGAGAAAAAAACACATAAAAATATAGGTGTCAAATTTATGAAAATAAAAACTTAAAAAAAGAGGAGGTAATTAATAAAACATTAGTGGTTGAATTTTAAATATATTATATGGAGTTAAGTGTAAAATTATAAATCTCCATGTTTTTTTGATAACTTTAGATAATAAACAAATATACCCCTTACACTTTACAATATGAACTTTGTTTACAATTACATGAGTATTAGTATTGGTTTGAGACTTCCATCCATTAAACTTACAAAATTTTATAAATGTACGAATTAGTTTTAATATACGTTAAATACTTTTAAAATAAATATTAGTTTTAAACTTTCATATCTTTTTACTATGTACGTTAATTATAAAAAAGAACTCATGTAATCCTATTTAAAAGTTTAATCTATACGTACACGGGTTTGAATATTAAATACAGTTAAATTATTATTAACGGTAATATAAATATCAAATGGTAAGTACGAATTACTATGATATGAAAATAAATATACGCGATTGTACTTATAACGACTCATGTAATTATTATTTAAAGTTTATATACGATATGCGGAAAAATTTTTTTAAAAAAACTTTACGGAATAGAGATGAGATCAATATAGAACTCATATTTGCCATAAAACCAATGAACCAATAATAACAACCCATTTTAATTTTCCACTTTTTTTTTAAACAACATATCTTGCAAACGGTAAATTTTCAAGCTACAAAAAAAATACCATCGCGACGAGAATTAAATCATCTTTCTATAGATATGCATTGTTATATACTTTCGACGAATTTTATTTTCGACGAAATATTAATTGATAGTAATACAAAATGAAAAACTCATGCATGCTTATTAGTTGTACTTATATCACAATTTTCACGGGTAAATTCTTATATATTCATATAGTAAACAAAAATTTTAAAATAAATTTGATTTATGTGTAAACCCATGTGATCAAAGAACCTTTGACCCAATAACATTTTAAGGAGACACACTCAAGAATCGAATAAAAGGTCGATGCTACGGTTATATTTACAATTTCTGCTATCTATTTTTCATACTTTCGCACATGTTGATGCTCTAACTTTTTAAAATATACATAAGATTTTCTGATTTTAAACGATAATACTATATAATTAAATTTTTCTGGAAAAACCCCGTGCGTGCACGGGTATTATAACTAGTAATATCAAGTAGCATATACATTAGATCTAGCATACTATATATTTTTAATGACAATCATATAACTTTAATTAAACAAATAATTAATTAATTAAGATACTATATCAGAATAATTGGTAGACAACTAAAATCCCCATTTTTTTTCCGTAGAGATCCAGATTTTTTTTCGTATGGAATGCCAATTGAAAGAAAGATAATAGCATATTATAATCAAAATCAACTTAGATATAAGTTTTGGTCACTCGAAATAAAATATGAACACTTAAAACATGTGATCATCCTAAATATTAAGAGCACCTGGTATGGGCTCGTTGCCTCTTCGCCACAGTGACGTGGAGGCCTCGCTGTGGCTCGCCACGACACCTCCCTAACTCACCACCATACGCCATTTGAAGGTTGCTCATCTGTACGGCGAGGGAAGCTTGTGTACTTTGTGTAAGAATGGAACGTTACCAAACGTTTAAAAATAAAATTCGACCGTTTTTTTTAACATAAATTCACATACTATAAATACTGTTTTTTACAAATTCTACACAATCTTTCACACTAAACACTATAAAATAATAACCAATAAACATGAGTGCATCATCTTATTCCAGCGAAAGTGATCTTGAAGAGTATCGGAGCTCGAGATGATTCTTCAAGAATATGAGTTTGAGTAATCGTTGCAGCAACAAGAAGCCGGAAGTTCAAAACGTAGATACATCTAACGTGAACGTGAAGTTGCCGAAGCACGTCTAATGGCCGACTATTTTGGCAACAACCCAAAGTATCTGGACGAAAATTTTAGGCGTCGCTATCGTATGAGCCATAAACTACTTTTAGAAATAGTACAAGGTATTGAAACATATATTCAAACTCATCATCCTCTTCCTAAGCATTTTAATTTCTTTAGAGTCCGACCCGATGCTAGGGGTGTAATGAGTTTTAGTGTGATTATAAAATGCGCATGCGCCCTATGCAAATTGGCGTACAACATAACACCTGATGCATTAGATGAGTATTTACAAATAGGGGAACATTGTACACGCGCTTGTCTATATCATTTTACTTTGTGCATAATCCAGTTGTATACGCGTGAGTTTTTATGAAAACCATACGTGAATGACATTCACAACTTATAGAACGCGCATAATGCGGTTCATAAGATACCGGGAATGTTGGGAAGCATTGATTATATGCACTGGGAATGAAACAATTGTCCGAAAGAATGCAAGGCCAATTTCACAGAGGTGATAAAAAGTATGCAACTATAATGTCTGAAGCCGTTGAGTCATACGATTTGTAGATTTGGCATGCATTCTTTGGGGTGGCAGGTGTGAATAACGGTCTTACCGTTTTGAATAATTCTCCTTTATTCGACGACCGGCTTAATGACATCGCCCCTGAGGTTGCGTTTGAAGTAAACGGGCGTACATTTAATCAAGGGTATTATCTAGCTGACGGAATTTACTCAGAATGGTTATCTTTTGTCAAATCATTCACAGTTGCACATACCCTAAAAAATGCCGTATTTAAAGCGAAACAAGAAGGTCCTCGAAAAGATATCGAAAGAGTTTTTGGTGTCCTCCAAAGACATTGGCATATTATTGCCCAACCGGTGCGTGCATTTACTGTGAACAACTTACAGATAATCATGTACACGTGCTGACGTGCATCATATTGCACAACATGATTTTGAAAGATCAACAATTTTGCGATATCCGAAATGAGTGAGATGTATATTTGTCCGCGAGTAAATTTACAACGGGAATGGGTCGAGCGATGCGAAGTGCAACGAAAGAAATCCAGAGAACTACGTGATAAACGCGTACACGCATCATTTCAACTAAATCTCATCGAACATGTTTGGCAACGACATCAATGGGAACACTTTCAACAACAACACCAACAACATAATTAGTTTCTTTATAATTTGATGTATTTCTTAAGTTGCGTATGTTTTTTTACCGTCTTTTTTTTTCGTATCATTAGTTTATGTTTCGTATGTGTTTTAATATGGTGTTTGTTTTTTAATGTGAATTTAGTTTATTTGAAGATGTGAAAAAAAATGGCGGGACCCAAATGAGCAAGTTATGGTTAGTTGTGATAAACGGGGTTTTAGAAGGGAGTTTGTAACGGTGACGTGAAACCTCGTAGGATCCAAACGAGTAGTTTTTTCTACTCACCATACCAATTGCTCTAATATAATCAATAGTTTTGAGGTGACAATTAAATATAATATGTCACAAATTTATACTCTAATAAACTAGATAACTATTTAGTCTACGAAGATATGTTATTAAGTATGTTTGAAAATTTATAGATATATAGCAGCCGTTATAATTATATAAGCCCGTCAACAGGAAAAACAAACATAGAATAGGGTGAAGACTTACCTCCTCCAAATGCCATGGAATTAATGAAGTGTTAAGTACGGTGTATTGCAACGAGAACCGGATGTGCTTTTATTTAAGAGCAAATTTCGAGACTAGACAAGTCGCTTAAGTTTTTTACTTTTTCTAGAAAAAAAAATGTTATTCTTAAACTACACCGAGCGACCTGCAACTTTTTTTACTTTTGATAAGAAGTCGATAAGTGGCACAAAAAAATCGCTTAAAGGTACAAAAAGTATAAAGTCGCTTGGTACAAAAAGTACAAAAGTCGCTTACTTTTTTGTGCCACTTTGACGACTTCTAATCAAAAGTAAAAAAGTCGCAAGTCGCTTGGTGTAGTTTGGAAAGAACACTTTTTTTTGTCTAGAAAAGGTAAAAAACTTAAGCGGCTGGTCTAGTCTCGGAATTTTCTCTTCCTTTAAAAGTCAACGTCCTCTATAGATAAGAAATACATTCAAAGAGTGCTGACAACGTGTTCTGAATACAAAATTTTGGAAAATGAAAGTGTTACTGTAATCAAACAATATACAATCAGATAAATGAGATAAATGTTAAACTAAATGATGTATATCTTCTACAGTAATAAGATTCAAACTCCCACATATATTTATCCATAACAAATCAGCATTTTTCTAGTAATTTAATCGTGAGTATCACCTGAAGATCTTATACAAACTTTATCTGATGATGAAACAATAATATATTAAAAGGGAATGAAGACAATGACACTTTTTTTTTATGTGCACGAACTTTATTGATTCAAGTTAACTAAATACCATCAATAACTCATGGAAAACGAAATCAACATTTTTCTAGTAATTTAATCCTGAAGATCACCTGAAGATCTTATACAAACTTTATCTGATGATGAAATGATATATATTAAAAGGGAATTTAGACAATGACACATTTTATATGTACGCAAACTTTATTGATTCAAGTTAACTATGAAAATTTTAACTTTTAGATTAATATCAGAAAAGGAAGAAAAAAATGATTAATCTAAGAAAGGTTGATGGAAAGTGAGACTTTGTGACTTAAGACCGGTGGTAACAGTGACATGTATTATCATTGTCAATTCAGGGCCAGTTTGTTTGGAGGGGTTTGCTTTTAAGATTGGAATTTGAGTTAAAATATCATGTTTGGTATGAGTGCTCAGGATTTAATATTGGGGCTCATCCCCAAATATAAAGAGGTACATAAATCCTGTCTCCATAGCCTGGTTTTGTATGTAGATACTGACAAGTCCCACTTCTTTTTCTTATTCAAATTTGAAATTGTGAAAGTTGTTAGCAACTACTTATTTTTATTTACTACATATATAACTTATTTTCTACTTATATATTTTCATTTAATCTCTAAAAAGTACATAAATCATTAATTCTAATCCTAGCCTAACGTAAAACAAACAATTTTTCATATAACCATGCAATTACTCCTATATATTTTCTTTTTAATCTAAACCAAATTCTAATCCTATCCCAAACCTACCAACAAAACAAACGCACCCTCAATTTTACATAAGCTTTTCAACACTATTAACGTCGTCATCAATATAATATAACAAGACAACCAACATCAACACACTCAAATAATGATCTGTTAGAGTTTGTGAATAAATATTAATTTGTATATGTCTAGAATCGAACCCGAGACCACGGGATTGCACACGTTACGAATGAGAATTAATATATGTAAAATGTTATATATTTAATTATTTAAACACGATTGGTACTTAGCGGTCGTTAGTACTTAACGATCGTTAGACGCATAAAAGGAAAGATTGCGTATAAGAAATTTGGAAAGTCAAGAAGGGTCTAGAACCCCTCTTTAGGTTCTAAAACCGGTCACCAAAGGGAAGGGGGGGTCCCCTTGCCCTAGCTTGTCCTCCAAGATTTCTAAACACTATATAAACAAACCTTAGGGTCTTTTGTTTCTGACTCTTGTACACATAACCCTAAGTTTTGGTTTTTCTTTCTTCTCCCTTTTGTGAAACCGATCGACCAAACCCCTTCCAAGGGATCAGTCGGTTTTTTTGAGCATCAAAACAATTGTGTTTTCTTGAACTAGCATTCGTATTAATTCGTGTGTACAAGAACGTGGTAATTACTCACTATAGTAATTATCTTGGATCGAATAATGTTGGGAATTATTTGTAACAGACTTAAAAGTCTGAATAGCTTAGTTAAGTCGATTATATAGTTAAGTCTGCCAGTACTAAGTTAAGTCTGGTAAATGATAGTTAAGTCTGTTTATGTTAGTTCAGTTAAGTCTGTTTTGCTGAACAAGTTAGATATCTTAGGAGATATTATAGGAAGGGATATGCACACGGTAAGATATCTTAGGAGAAGATATGCATGCATCCTTTCACACGTTTGTAGAATTAGGGTTTCCTTATAGTATAAAATGAACCCTACGGCATTGAGTTCCATGCCAAGTTTTCTTAAAATTTAATAGAATACAAAGTTAGTAATTCTCTGTGTTGTTCTTACTGCTTGTGTTAATATTCCGCGTTAACATCAAGTATACATTGTTTAGAGTTTCTCATATAGATAGTTTGGATTTATCCAAGGTATCTATTGTCTTTTAAAGGCTGCTTAGATCCAAATCTTTGGACCTACAAGTGGTATCAGAGCCTTTCTGAGGGACTCTGAGTAAGAAGAAACACAGATCCACACACCACAACCACTCAAACACTCACCAAAAATTCCAAAAGGATGTCTAAACCTGTTGATGAATTCTCTAGCCGTCACAGTGATTCTGATGCTAATGAATCAAACCATGAAGATGCTGTCTTTGACAATGAGAAGCCAAAGCAGCAACAGCAGCTTGTGCCTGTGGCCAATATCAAACTCCCAATTCTTAAGAAGGAAGAGTGTGATATATGGGCAATGGAGATGGAACATTATCTGGAATACATAGATAATGATGTGTGGAAAGTCATACAGAATGGTAACTCAAAGAAAAGGATCTCTGTAGGCAAGGATGGTACTGTTAAAGTGCTTCCACCAGTCACTGCTGCAGAGATACATGCTGTAGAGAAAGAAAGGAAAGCTAGGACCATTCTTCTGATGGCCATTCCAAAAGAACACCTAAGAAGGTTCCATGGGATGGATGATGCCAAAGAGATCTGGGAAGCAATTCGAATCAAATTTGGAGGGAATGCCAATTCCAAGAAGATGTAGAAGGCTATACTTAAACAGCAATTTGAGGCATTCACAGTGAGCAGTTCTGAAGGGCTTGAAAAGGGTTATGAAAGGTTCCAACACCTACTCTCTCAACTAGAAGCTCATGGTTCTCATGTATCTACTGAAGATGCAAACCATAAGTTTCTTAGGTCTATGCCTCAAGAATGGACAAATGTGACCATGAGCATAAGGCTAAAAGAAAGTGTTGATGATTGGTCAATTGATGATTTGTTCAACAATCTTAGGGTTTTTGAACAATACATCAAAGGAAGCTAAAAATCATCATCCAGTGCAGCCAATGTTGCCTTTATTGGACAAGGCAAGACCAGTACTAACAGAGTTAGTTCTGGCAGTTTTAATCCCGGCAGTTATGCTTCTTCTCTAACAACATAAAGGAGAGAGATAACCCTGCTGGCTTTGCTGATGAAGTTTTCTACTCTCTTTTTGCAAAGAGATCTGATGAAAGAGATCTCATACATGATGATCTTGATCAGATTGATGATGTTGATATTGAAGAAATGGATATCAACTGGAAACTGGCCATGATTGCACTCAGGATGAAAAGATTCTTCAAGAAAACTGGAAGAAACATTAAATACAATGGAAATAATCCAGTTGGTTATGATAAGTCAAAACTTGTATGCTGGAAGTGCAACAACAATGGTCACTTTGCTAGAGAATGCACAGCAAAAGTGACTTCTGAAGAGAAGAAGAAGAGGATGTATCCAGAGGAGGTGCACAAGAAGGAGACAAGTCAGGTTGGTCTGCTGACAATGGATGATGGCATTATCAACTGGGTGGAGCACACTGAAGAGGAGGAACCTACCAACCATGCTCTAATGGCCATAAGCTCTAACTCTGAGGTATCTCTATGTTCTAAACTGTGTATTGATTCATACAACAGTGTTAAAGCTATGTGTGATGAACAAACAACTCAAATAGTAGAAGAACAGGAGATTAAAATACTTGCCTATGAAAATGGTGTTAAAACTTTAGAAGCTCAGGTTAATAAACTTCAAACACAACTAGCCAATTTAAACCGAAAACTTACTTTTCAGGCTAATGAGATATATGTTAAAGATGAAAAACTGAAAAAATATAGGAGAATTGGTGAAAAAGCTCTTAAAGATAAAGAAGAATTGCAGCAAATAGTATACAAATGGAAAATTGGTCTAGGATATGAGATAAAATCAGATAGTGAGGTTTTAAGCTATGAAGAAGAAATGGATAGAAGCATGTTTACTGGTTCAGATACTGACTTGGCTGATTCTATTGTATATAGTAGATTCTTAAAAACTGATAACTACAAAGGAGTTCCACCTCCTTTAAGTGGAGACTATACTCCTCTACCTGAAAAAGAGTTTGGTGAATCACTATATGTGTATGGTAAAAAAGGACCTCAAGTGCCTGAAATAAAGGTCTCAAAAGATAAAACTAGTGAGTACTCTACCTGTCAGTCTAATAACATTGAAGAGTCATGTTGGGAATTATACTTTGAGTTGATATTGACAAAATATGAAAGATGAAGGACCTATGGAGACAAAGGATGAAACTTGCAAAGAAAGAAAAAGATTACAGCAAATCTTTTATTTATTTAGTATATATCCTTTGTAACCCTAGTATCTCTATTATATAAAGAGATACAGGGAATAGGTTTTATATGCGTGTCACAATGTAACATCAGTAAAACGTGTGTGTATGTGTCTAGGGCTGGAAACGCCTAGACTAGTATTGTGTTTGTGTTAAGCCCCAAGGATCTTATGATTCCTGTTAGGATGTAACCGTGCTACACTTGATCACGTAGCATTGGGGCTGTAGTTTGTATTGTTAGAGTAGAGATGATGACGAAGAAACCTTGTAGCAATAATAATGATTGTTTTGTTTATTCCGCTGCGTATCATGTTCTTAATCATTATTATTGTAATCCCTAGATGAGGTCTTAAATCAAATAGTAGAAGAACAGGAGATTAAAATACTTGCCTATGAAAATGGTGTTAAAACTTTAGAAGCTCAGGTTAATAAACTTCAAACACAACTAGCCAATTTAAACCGAAAACTTACTTTTCAGGCTAATGAGATATATGTTAAAGATGAAAAACTGAAAAAAATATAGGAGAATTGGTGAAAAAGCTCTTAAAGATAAAGAAGAATTGCAGCAAATAGTAGACAAATGGAAAATTGGTCTAGGATATGAGATAAAATCAGATAGTGAGGTTTTAAGCTATGAAGAAGAAATGGATAGAAGCATGTTTACTGGTTCAGATACTGACTTGGATGATTCTATTGTATTAGTAGATTCTTAAAAACTGATAACTACAAAGGAGTTCCACCTCCTTTAAGTGGAGACTATACTCCTCTACCTGAAAAAGAGTTTGGTGAATCACTATATGTGTATGGTAAAAAAGGACCTCAAGTGCCTGAAACAAAGGTCTCAGAAGATAAAACTAGTGAATACTCTACCTGTCAGTCTAATAACATTTAAGAGTCACTTGAAAACACCTCTGAGTCCTCTAAATCAGAACCTGAAAGTGTGTCAACTGAAGTGTCAAGGTCTAATTCTGTTAAAAGTGATAAACCTGTTGTGTCTGAACCCAAACAAAAACCTGTTGAACCTAGTTCTGAAACTCACTTAAAATCTCCTAGGCAACAAGTGAATAAACCAGAGACACCAAAAAGGGAAAAGAATGATAAATGGAATAGAGTGTTAAGAGGAGGTTATGTGTATACTCAGAAAAGATGTTTTGTGTGTAATAGCATTAGTAATTTGATAAAAGATTGTGACTTTCATGAAAAAAGAATAGCTAAAGAAACTGAGTTCAGAAAACAATGGATGGTAAATACCGGTAATGTTGTGACTAAACCTGTATGGAATAATGTGAATAGAATTAATCATGCTAATCAGTTTGTCCCTAGACAAGTTCTACTCAATACTGGTAACACAAATGTTAATTCTGCTCGTTTAAGAGTTAATACTGGTCATTCCAAAGTTAATTCTGGTAGACCAAATGTTAATACAGGTAGAAACCATGTTAAACCTGTTGGGCAAAAGGTTAATACTATTTATCCCAAGGGTAACACTGGATATTATAGACCAAGACAACCAGTTAAACCACATGTGAATCAAGCTAATCATAGAAATCACTTTGCAAAATCTTCTTCACCTGTGAGAAGACCTATTTCATAGGTGAACAATTTTAACCAAAGGAGAAATTTCTCCAAATCAATATCACCTGTGAGAAGACCTATTGAACATAATACAGCTAAGATCTCAAACTCTTATACTGTAAAGGGTAAAAGGGGGTCTCCTACTAGAGACTTAGACTGTCGGAAATGGGACCCATTAAAGAATGAGCTTACCTATAAGTCCCAATGCAGTATCAGTGGATCTTGTTCTTACAAGACTTACAAGTATGTAGATCCACAAAATGGACCCAAGCCTGCACAGGTCTGGGTCATTAAGGGAAACTAATCTCTTATTTCTGTGCAGGATCATCCACTCAAGAACATGGGAAACCGAGGTATATTTGACAGTGGATGCTCAGGGCACATGTCTGGTAACAGGGAACACATAAAATATTTTGAAGAATTCAAAGGAGGATCTGTTACTTTTGGAGGTAGCAAAGGCTACATTACTGGTAAAGGTAGAATTGTTGTTGGCAATTTAGAATTTGACAATGTCTCTTTTGTAAAAGAACTTGGGCAATTTAATCTTTTCTCAATATCACAAATTTGTGATAAGCAGCTAAAGGTTCTTTTTACTGAAACTGAATGTTTTGTGTTGACTTCTGACTTTAAGATGCCTGATGAAAGTCAGATACTCTTAAAAGTTCCTAGACAATACAATATGTATAGTTTTGATATGAAGACTTCTGCACCTGCAAAAGGTTTTGCCTGTTTGTTTGCAAAAGCTACATTAGATGAATCTAAATTGTGGCACAGAAGATTGGGTCATATAAATTTCAAAAATCTTAACAAACTTGTGAAGGGAAACCTTGTAAGAGGTCTACCTTCCAAGGTGTTCAAAAATGACCATGCTTGTGTGGCTTGCCACAAAGGAAAACAACATAGGGCCACTTGCAAGGCCAAACTTGAAAGATCCATTACTAAACCATTACATATGTTGCATATGGATCTCTTTGCGCCTACTTCTGTAAAAAGCATTAATCATGCTCAATATTGTCTTGTTATCACTGATGATTGTACCAGGTTTTGCTGGATATTCTTTTTGTCCTCCAAGGATGAAACTCCTGGCATTATTCAAAACTTCATTAGAAGGATTGAAAATCAACTTGATCAAAAGGTCAAAATTATTAGATCAGATAATGGGACTGAATTTAAGAACAGAAGTATGCTTGAATTCTATGGAAACAAAGGAATAAAACAAGAGTACAGTAATGCTAGAACTCCACAATAAAATAGAGTTGCTGAAAGAATGAATAGGACACTCATTGAGTCTGCCAGAACCATGCTTGCAGATTCACTTTTACCTACTCCTTTTTGGGCTGAAGCATTTAATACTGGTTGTTATGTTTTTAACAGAGTAAGGGTGACTAAACCTCAAAACAAAACTCCTTATGAACTACTATTTGGTGAAAAGCCAATAATTAGCTACATAAGACCATTTGGGTGTCATGTTACTATTCTTGATACAGTTAGTGCTCTTGGGAAGTTTGATGGCAAGTCTGATGAAGGATATTTAGTTGGATACTCAACTACCAGCAAGGCTTACAACGCGTACAATCTGGAAACCATAAGAGTTGTTGAAAATCTTCATGTTGACTTTCTTGAAGAGAAACCTAATGTACAGGGACCGGGTTATAGATGGATGTTTGACATTGATTATTTAACTGAATCTATGAACTATGTTCCTGTCTCTTTGGAGAATCAAGCTAACTCTACTGCAGGTTTCTCAAATGATACTAATAGTGCAGGTATCACAAATGATGAAGAAGAATTATCTGAGCACCTCGTCATACCTACCACTGTTCAACTATCTGCAGATGCTAATGGACCAAAGAGATCTTTTCCTCAAAATAAAGTGCCAAGTGTAGAAGCACAAGCTAAACAGTTTTCTCCTCAAAATACTCAAGATCTTAGAAAAGAAGAAGATCTCCACTTGGATACAGCACCTGAAATCATTACTACCAGTACAAACTCTGTTAATACTGGCAGTGAGTCCGAAAAGCTTGATTTCACCTCACAAGCTGATTTAAATGATCCTGTCATACCAGAACCTGTTATTAGTGATGTACCTGATGAAGGACTCTTTACTGAAGCATCCTATGATGAAGAAGGTGTGATCACTGACTTCAACAATCTACCAATAGAAGTTGATGTATGTCACTTGAAAACACCTCTGAGTCCTCTAAATCAGAACCTGAAAGTGTGTCAACTGAAGTGTCAAGGTCTAATTCAGTTAAAAGTGATAAACCTGTTGTGTCTGAACCCAAACAAAAACCTGTTGAACCTAGTTGTGAAACTCACTTAAAATCTCCTAGGCAACAAGTGAATAAACCAGAGACACCAAAAAGGGAAAGGAATGATAAATGGAATAGAGTGTTAGGAGGAGGTTATGTGTATACTTAGAAAAGATGTTTTGTGTGTAATAGCATTAGTCATTTGATAAAAGATTGTGACTTTCATGAAAAAAGAATAGCTAAAGAAACTGAGTTGAGAAAACAAAGATGGTAAATACCGGTAATGTTGTGGCTAAACCTGTATGGAATAAATTGAATAGAATTAATCATGCTAATCAGTTTGTCCCTAGACAAGTTCTACTCAATACTGGTAACACAAATGTTAATTCTGCTCGTTTAAGAGTTAATACTGGTCATTCCAAAGTTAATTCTGGTAGACCAAATGTTAATACAGGTAGAAACCATGTTAAACCTGTTGGGCAAAAGGTTAATACTGTTTATCCCAAGGGTAACACTGGATATTATAGACCAAGACAACCAGTTAAACCACATGTGAATCAAGCTAATCATAGAAATCACTTTGCAAAATCTTCTTCACCTGTGAGAAGACCTATTTCATAGGTGAACAATTTTAACCAAAGGAGAAATTTCTCCAAATCAATATCACCTGTGAGAAGACCAATTGAACATAATACAGCTAAGATCTCAAACTCTTATACTGTAAAGGGTAAAAGGGGGTCTCCTACTAGAGACTTAGACTGTTGGAAATAGGACCCATTAAAGAATGAGCTTACCTATAAGTCCCAATGCAGTATCAGTGGATCTTGTTCTTACAATACTTACAAGTATGTAGATCCACAAAATGGACCCAAGCCTGCACAGGTCTGGGTCATTAAGAGAAACTAATCTCTTATTTCTGTGCAGGATCATCCACTCAAGAACATGGGGAACATAGGTATATTTGACAGTGGATGCTCAGGGCACATGTCTAGTAATAGGGAACACATAAAATATTTTGAAGAATTCAAAGGAGGATCTATTACTTTTGGAGGTAGCAAAAGCTACATTACTGGTAAAGGTAGAATTGTTGTTGGCAATTTAGAATTTGACAATGTCTCTTTTGTAAAAGAACTTGGGCAATTTAATCTTTTCTCAATATCACAAATTTGTGATAAGCAGCTAAAGGTTCTTTTTACTGAAACTGAATATTTTGTGTTGACTTCTGACTTTAAGATGCCTGATGAAAGTCAGATACTCTTAAAAGTTCCTAGACAACACAATATGTATAGTTTTGATATGAAGACTTCTGCACCTGCAAAAAAGGTTTTGCCTGTTTGTTTGCAAAAGCTACATTAGATGAATCTAAATTGTGGCACAGAAGATTGGGTCATATAAATTTCAAAAATCTTAACAAACTTGTGAAGGGAAACCTTGTAAGAGGTCTACCTTCCAAGTTTTTCAAAAATGACCATGCTTGTGTGGCTTGCCACAAAGGAAAACAACATAGGGCCACTTGCAAGGCCAAACTTGAAAGATCCATTACTAAACCATTACATATGTTGCATATGGATCTCTTTGCGCCTACTTCTGTAAACAGCATTAATCATGCTCAATATTGTCTTGTTATCACTGATGATTGTACCAGGTTTTGCTGGGTATTCTTTTTGTCCTCCAAGGATGAAACTCCTGGCATTATTAACTTCATTAGAAGGATTGAAAATCAACTTGATCAAAAGGTCAAAATTATTAGATCAGATAATGGGACTGAATTTAAGAACAGAAGTATGCTTGAATTCTGTGGAAACAAAGGAATAAAACAAGAGTACAGTAATGCTAGAACTCCACAATAAAATGGAGTTGCTGAAAGAATGAATAGGACACTCATTGAGTCTGCCAGAACCATGCTTGCAGATTCACTTTTACCTACTCCTTTTTGGGCTGAAGCAGTTAATACTGGTTGTTATGTTTTTAATAGAGTAAGGGTGACTAAACCTCAAAACAAAACTCCTTATGAACTACTATTTGGTAAAAAGCCAATAATTAGCTACATAAGACCATTTGGATGTCATGTTACTATTCTCTATACAGTTAGTGCTCTTAGGAAGTTTGATGGCAAGTCTGATGAAGGATATTTAGTTGGATACTCAACTACCAGCAAGGCTTACAGGGTGTACAATCTGGAAACCAAAAGAGTTGTTGAAAATCTTCATGTTGACTTTCTTGAAGAGAAACCTAATGTACAGGGACCGGGTTATAGATGGATGTTTGACATTGATTATTTAACTGACTCTATGAACTATGTTCCTGTCTCTTTGGAGAATCAAGCTAACTCTACTGCAGGTTTCTCAAATGATACTAATAGTGCAGGTATCACAAATGAGGAAGAAGAATTATCTGAGCACCTCATCATACCTACCACTGTTCAACTATCTGCAGATGCTAATGGACCAAAGAGATCTTTTCCTCAAAATAAAGTGCCAAGTGTAGAAGCACAAGCTAAAGAGTTTTCTCCTCAAAATACTCAAGATCTTAGAAAAGAAGAAGATCTCCACTTGGATACAACACCTGAAATCACTACTACCAGTACAAACTCTGTTAATACTGGCAGTGAGTCCGAAAAGCTTGATTTCACCTCACAAGCTGATCTAAATGATCCTGTCATACCAGAACCTGTTATTAGTGATGTACCTGATGAAGGACTCTTTAGTGAAGCATCCTATGATGAAGAAGGTGTGATCACTGACTTCAACAATCTACCAGTAGAAGTTGATGTAAGTCCTGTTCCTACACTAAGGATTCACAATGTTCATCCAAAGAGTCAAATCTTTGGCAATCCCAAGTCAGCTGATCAAACAAGGAGACAAATACAGCAACAACTTGGATCTTATGCACTCATCAGCTTTATTCAGAAACAACAAAGGAACAACCACAAAGATCAACAACACTGCCTTTTTGCATGCTTCCTCTCTCAAAAGGAACCTACCAAAGTCACTGAAGCCTTGGATGATGAAAGTTGGGTTGAAGCCATGCAAGAAGAGCTTTTGCAATTCCAGTTGCAACAAGTGTGGGTTCTTGTAGATCTACCTCATGGGGCTAAAGTCATTGGCACAAAATGGGTCTTCAGGAACAAAAGAGATGAAAGAGGTGTGGTTGTCAGAAACAAAGCTAGATTGGTGGCTCAAGGATACAGGCAAGAAGAGGGCATAGACTATGATGAAGTTTTTGCTCCTGTGGCTAGAATTGAAGCCATTCGATTATTCTTGGCTTATGCATCCTACATGGGATTCACTGTGTATCAAATGGATGTTAAAAGTGCCTTTCTTTATGGTAAAATCACAGAAGAGGTGTATGTCTCTCAGCCTCCTGGTTTTGTTGACCCTGCTCATCCTAAGAAAGTATACAAGGTGATCAAAGCACTTTATGGACTGCATCAAGCTCCTAGAGCTTGTATGAAACTCTTTCTTCATTTCTTGAAGAAAATAAATACAAAAGAGGGGTCATTGACAAAACCTTGTTCATTAAGAAGGACAAGAAAGACATTATTCTTGTGCAAGTTTATGTGGATGACATCATTTTTGGGTCAACCAAAAGGGCTTGGTGTGAAGAATTTGAGGCATTGATGAAAGGAAAGTTTAAAATGAGCTCAATGGGAGAACTCACTTTCTTTCTTGGTCTACAAGTCAAACAACAATCAGATGGACTATTTATATCACAAGAAAAGTATGTTGCTGACATGCTTAAAAAGTTTGACTTTGCAAATATTAAAACTGCAGTCACATCTATGGAGAATAGAGTGCCTTTAACTAAAGATGAAGATGCTGCAGATGTGGATGTGCATCTCTACAGATCAATGATTGGCTCTCTTATGTAACTAACAGCCTCTAGGCCAGATATTATGTTTGATGTATGTGCTTGTTCCAGGTTTCAGCTCAATCCCAAGACTTCACATCTTCATACTGTGAAAAGAATCTTTAAGTATCTAAAAGGCAAACCAAATGTGGGGCTTTGGTATCCAAAAGAGTCATCTTTTAACCTGGAAGCTTATTCAGACAGTGATTATGCTGGAGCAAGTCTTGATAGGAAGTCCACAACAGGAGGTTGTCAATTCCTAGGCAGAAGGTTGATTTCATGTCAGTGCAAGAAGCAGACCATTGTGGCCACTTCTACCACTGAAGCTGAGTATGTGGCCGCTGCAAATTGTTGTGGTCAGGTACTATGGATTCAAAATCAAATGCTAGATTATGGTCTAAACTTCATGAATACTAAAATATTTATTGATAATGAAAGCATCATATGCATTGTTAAAAATCCAGTATATCACTCTAGGATCAAACACATAGAAATCAGGCATCATTTTATTAGAGATTATTTTGAAAAGAACCTCATTAAAGTGGAAAAGATTCACACTGATTTCAATGTAGCTGATTTGTTAACAAAAGCATTTGATGGACCAAGGTTTAACTACTTGGTGGTCAATATTGGAATGATGAACCCATAGCTACATTTAAGGGGAGGTTAAATGAAAAGTGTGTAATTGGTTGGAAGTTTAATGATAGTTAAAACTAGTCACTTAGAATTAATACGGGTAGCTTAGTTGGTGTTAATTCTGGCTGTATATATATGTTTGGTTTCTACTAATCATTTCAGGTTTTCAAAGACTCACGCATCAGTACAAGTTGTCTTTTTAATCTTGGGATGTCAGTTTGGATAAAATGTTTAATCGCTTGTTAAGTCTGGTGAGAAAATTTTTAAGTCTGGTTGACTATTTTAAGTCTGGTAGTGTTGATCTGCAATTAATACTTTACCGTTGTGACCGATCAACCGCATAATGATTTTTTACTGTTCAATCTAACCGTAATCAAACAAAATGGGCATATAAATGAATGAATTTGATTTACTTTTCATCTTTATTCATTATTTCCAAATAAGTAAAAGGTCTCTCAAAACGTCAACCATACTCTGTTTTCACCAGTACAAATCTCATCTTACCAGTACTTACATGGCTTTGCTTGTGTATAGTGCTCGACATAATCAAGTGGGTTACTTAAAGAAGTCATCAAAAAGTCAAGGTTTTGATCAAATACTTACCTTTTTAAATCATTCTTATATAAGGTATGCTTTGACTTGTCATCCCACTGTTTATGATTCCTTGGTCAAACAGTTTTGGCACACTGCTATTGTTGAAACTCTTCCAAATGAAATCAAACAACTAAGGGCAACCATTGATAATGTAGCTTATATTGTCACTGAAGCATCTATTCGAGAATGTCTTCATTTAAATGATGCTTTAGGAGATTTTAAGTTGCCACATACATTTCTTGTTGAGGGTATGAAACATATTGGATATCCCATTGGTACAAACCTTAAATTCTTAAAACGAAATCTTTCACCCCAATGGAGATTCCTAGTACATCATTTACTTCAATGTTTAAGTTCAAAAAGTGGAGGATGGGATCAATTTGATACAAAAATTGCTTCTACAATGATCTGTCTTGCTCTTGGAAGAACTTTCAATTTTTCTAAATTGATTTTTACCGGAATGATGGCTAATGTGGATAATCAACATAAGTTTTTGATGTACCCTAGGTTTATACAGATGGTTTTAAATATTGAGACAGTAAACAAAACTATTTATTCTGTAAAATGTCTCAAAGCAAAGGTTTTTGGCAACATGAAAAGTGGATTTACAGGGAATGAAACGCCATTGTCTGTGGCTATGTTGTTTGCTTCTTCTAACCCTTGTGCAGGTTCTTTAAGGCCATGTGATGCAAAGATCTAACCATGACAAATAAGAAGGTCGAAAGGTTGGAGCATGCTTTAGAAGAACTTGGAGTTTCTTTGCCTATGGTATGTGCTTAAACACATACCTTTTCTTGACCAAATTAAGACCTAAAAGACCAAAAACCCGCAAATAAATACCAAATATATGTGTTTTTGTGTTTTTATACATGCAGGTAATAAAATATGAGAAAACGACAAAAACCGAGACAAAATCACGAAAAACGAGCACGGGAATGAAAAGAGCAAATATTTATAGCCAAATGGTCAAGAGAAGTCCCTGAAGATTCTAAAGTTTCAAGAATAGTCCCCGAGCTGAGTTTGAGGCAAATTACAATAATGGTCCTTCAGCTTCAAGAAGTTGTCAAGATTAGTCCCTAAGAAGAATAAAATCAAGAAATGACAACACTGGTCCTCCAAGTTATTGAGAATGACACATTCTACCCTAGGAAAAATAGTATGAAGATTTGGCAGCTTTGGTCCCTAAGAAATCAGAATTTACAATTTCAATCCCTTAAACTTATAAACATTTAAACCTTATAAACCTTAGATAACCCAAAAACCCAAAATATTACCCAAATCCAAAACTGTTAACCCATACCACTCCTTACAACCAAAAACCCAAAATGTACCCAGCCCACTACACACCCAAGCCCAAGACCAAAAAAATCAAATTATAATAAAAAACCCTTTACCCCGTTTTACTGTGTACCCGTCTCCCCCACCTCACCACCCACTGTAAATCCTTTTCTACCTCGTACCAATCCAAACAACCTCGTATCTTCTGGAACACCCTGCCAACGTGTCAGAACCTTTCTAGAATAAGCCTACGTGGACAAATTAAGGCATCTCATTGGCAAGAACAACCTGGAAGATGATGGAATGGATAAGAAGGGAAGAATTCCAGAGAATTCGA
>LBNU01030548.1:90362-112664 GCA_014162995.1 Artemisia annua
GTTATTACACAAGTAACTACCATGAGTAGCGTTAGCATCTAACTTGTAAGTAGGCTGTGATCTCGTTTTTAAGCTTAGTTTGGGAACTTGTGAAAAATCAAGGATGACGAACTTTATCCGTATGGTCACGTCTCTATGAGATGTGTTTCTACTTTTTGACCCTAAACGTTATTGCATAATAATGAAAGTCAACATACCGTCACAAGAATAAAGTATGGAAAGTATAAAAATACAAAAATAAGTAGTGTAAAGTTAGTACGTTAAATAAAATGGGTAAACGGGGCGTTTTAGGGAATAAATGATTTTGAAATCTCTTTTGAACATTCTTGCTACTTTTCAAAGTTAGTAAAAAGAGTTTCTAAATTATTTATCTCAAGAGCGTGACGTGATTACATTGCGTGAGGACACGGCAATACCTTAGTCTGGGGGATTTTGGTATTTGTTATTTTACACATACCTTTTACCTATTTTAACGGACCAAAATGACCAAAAACCAACCCGTAAATGCCAAATATGTGTGTTTTTGTGTTTTTGATTGTGCAGGTACGGATATATGAGAAATGGACAAAACCGAGCCAAAAACGACAACACGAGCACGGGAATGGAAAAAAGAGTTCATTAGCCGAGGCCGGGGAAGGATTTTCACAAAGTGGATCAAGTTATGCTCACATGTCAAAGTCAACCCTTGAAGAATTAAAGAATGACAATAATGGTCCTTGTTTCAGTCTATGGAGAATGGCAGAATTGGTCTTCGAAGTTTACTAAATTACAACATTAGTCCTTGGATTACTAATTTTTCCTAAACCTTAAATACTACAAATCCAATAAACCCTTAACCCATTATCATAAAACCACATTACCCTTTTATTTATCATGGCCCAAAAACCACAAAAGCCCACACCTAATAAACCTTTTACCCATAACCCAATCCACCCACTTCCCTAAACCCCCTTTTCCCAGCCAAACAATAACAAAAAAAAAAATTATTACTCTCACCCCTGTAACCCGCCATTTTACCCTGCATTCACCCCACCTTTTACCTCGTTCCTATCCACAAAGAAACCTCGTACTAAGAATCCTTCTAGAAGCTCCTGACATGTTGATGTGTCGTGTATAGTATATATAATAACCAAGTAATTTCTCAACAAATAAGAAATCACTCGGGTCGTGTCTCAGTGAAGGTTAAATGGAAAATTGTTTATCGCGAATGATAAACCGTGTTTGTGAAAAGTGTAAAATGAAAATAGTGGAAAAGAAATTCAATTAACACAAAGATATATCAAATAAAGCACATAGTACAAGCTATGAATGCACTAAAATCAAAAATCAGATAATGGAAATGCAAACGTGAAATATTAAAACGTAACGCATAAAATAAAACGCGACTTTTGTTTAAAAATGATCCTAAAAATGTGAAACAAATTTCTAAAATCTTTAAACAACTAAAAAGAATTTTTAGAAGAAGAAAAATATTTTTTTGACTTTTTATTTATTTAATATGAATTAAAACTATTTTTTGTATTTTTTTATTTTTAAGAAAAATAACTAGAAATTGAAAATAAAAAATAGGGGGACTGAAAATGTAAATTTACAAAACTATTTTAAAAGTTTAAAAGCTAAAAATGAAAATGTGAAAAGTCTAGGGACGGAAAATGTACTTTAACAAACTAATTTTTAACTAAAACTAAAAATTATAAACTACAAGGACTATTTTTGTAATTTTTGAAACTATTATATAAAAGAAGTTGAAAACTAGATCTGATTTTACTTTTAAAAAACTACAAGGACTAAAAATGTAACAATTGAAAAATGTTTTCTGTTTTATTTTTTAAACAAAACAGCCTTACAAGCTATTTTCAAAAGCCTGTAAAAGGCTCAAAACAAAGCCAAATTACAAACCAAAAGCTAATTTTGAAAGCTAAGCTGGCCTAGATTACTAAAAGCTCAAAAGCCCCATCACAATCAATCCAATTGACAAAGAAATTTGCTAATGAACTTTTGACAAAAACTGTGTATAAGAACCTTTGTTAACAACAGACTTTCACCAATTTTTAGAGGCAAATTTAATCAGGTAAATGTTATTGAAACAATCTGAGCTCACAAACCTAAGAACTAGACCAAGTCTACTTTCCAAAAACACCAAAGTATCACAGATTCAATCACAAACAAGCATAAAAATCAGATCATTAACATGGACTATCTCAGTCAGCATACACTGTTAAACAGATTCCTTTGACTTTCTATTTTGCAAAAACAGTTGACTAATTCCAATTTCAGCTACTAAATACTAATCAACTAGATGAGTTTAAGCTAGATTATCACTTTGCTAACTGACTTAAGCTAATTATCTACCAATACAGTGAATCACTAGTTACAAATTGCAACAGTTTAAAGAGATAAATGGATCTAAATAGACTTTTGACTTTTAGTGTTAAATGTACCACTACTTTGGTTCAAATGAACTGCATAAGGTGTGTGCAGCTTCATTAGATCAAAATATTAACAAATTTAACACAAAAACTCATCTATCTAATTACATCCAAACACTCCTTTAATATGCAGTTACAACTAACAAAATAAGATCAAGCTCTATATGAATGATTCCAATTCTCAATTTATACTCACTAAGATCTAATACACCTAAAACATCAATTATAGTAACAGATCTAACACTATATCCTAGAATCACAGATTTATACAGAACCAACTCAAAGCCAATTAACTAACAGAGTAATCAAACAATGCTCAGTTTTATTCACTCAACTAAATCATGATCAAATAGAACTTAATGCAACAGTAACTAACATATATCATAAATCTAAACTAGATTATGCAGAAAACTTTTAGAGTGCTTAAAAATAAAAACAAAATAAGAAACTTAACCATTCCCTTTGACTTATTGAAAGGGTTTCCAGTGATTGCCTATCTTTGGATAGGCATAAGGCTTCCAGAATTCCTTATTGTCTATCAGTAACACCACTGATCACCATATCACCATCTTCTATCCACCATTGGCTTTTGTTTACTTAAAAGGAGCTTATTGCTAAAACTGATTCTATTTCTCACAGAAACTACAAAGCTTGATTAAACTTGTCTAAACTAAAAAAAACTAAATACAAGCTGGATTGAGTCCTGAAAACATTTTTTTATATTTTTATTATTTTTTTTTATTACTTTTATATTTCCTGAAATTGTGAAAGTAAGTGTTAGAATTGATAACAAATTGTAAAAACTCTCATAAGCTCCTGAGAAGCTTATGAAACTATCTATTAACTAGTAGATGAAAATTGAGAAAGAGCTAGTACTAAACTGTAAATTGAAATTTATTTCACTAAAATTCTTTCAAATGATTACAAAAGCTAAAGCTGATTACAATAGAACTAATATATAAGCTGAATCAAATTCGGCAGCATAACACTAACTAAAAAACTACATACATAAAATGAGAGATAGAGCTCTCTATTTATAGCTAAGAGAGGAGCATCCTCTGAACCTTCTGGAATAAGAATCTCCTTCAGAATATACTCCTTGGATCCCTTCCACGTAGCTTGACCAATCACAACTCTTCAATCAAATTCATGACGTGTTCCTGCCAATAAAACTCTTCCACGTGACCTCTATTTGCTGTCACAGGCTGACAAGGTGTCAGGGAATTAAATTGACCGAAAAGCCCTTTAATACGATGTTGAATTAAGGTTCAATTGAGGGGATTGGGGATTAGGGTTCTTGAACTGGGAAGAAGGGTGAAATTAGGGAAATGAATAGCGCGGTTTGGTTTTTATTTTATATTTATTTGTTTTTTTTATAAAATGAAACGGGTCAAGGGGTGTGGGTTTAAGTAGCAGGCCGGGTTTTGGGGTTATGGGATTAAAGGATTGGGCTTTGAGTATATGAATTACTTGGACCAGATTTGTGGGATAAGGTTTGTGATTATTTAGTTTAAAACTTCTAAGGACCAAATATGTAATCTTCCAAACTACAAGGACTTAAGCTGCCAAACTTCCAAAATCAATCCAAGGACTAATTCTGTCAATCTTGAAAAATAAAAGGACCAAGGTTGACTTTCTGAGCTCATCTTTGACTTCTTGAATCCCGGCTTTCACTTTGGTTGACTCTCTTCCGTCTCGTGCTCGTTTGTTGTTTGTCTTGTTTTGAATCCGTTTTTGCATAATCCTTTCCTGCACAAATCATTAAGACAAAACACAAATATCTTTTGGCTTTCGTTAGTATTTGGTCTTTTAAGTCTTAAAATGGTGAAAACCGATATGTGATTTCACACATATCACATTGTCAGTTCTTGATGTCGACATATTTTTGTACACTTGGCAGCTTCAAGCATTGTGATTGGATGAGGTGATGTGGAATTTTGATCAAGGGTCAGAATTAGTGATTGATGATGACATATGAATCCAAGGGCTCAAGAGAGAAGACCCAGAAGCATCCATGAAACCCTAGCTTCCCTTATCCTCACTCAGCTATAAAAAGGGACCTCCTCACGCACATTGAAGCTCATTAGGAGTAGGATAATGGTAGGATAGCAGTAGTGTAATCTTAGTATAATTTTATTTTTAAGCTTTTGTTATTGTCTCTTAATTCCAGTTGTGTACTCTTTATTTCAAGTTAAATATAAGTTTCAGTTTTTTTACTTAATTGCCAAATTTACTTACTGTCACTCTTTGTTATTATCTTTTCAAGTTCTAAACTTTAAGTTTTCTTTACTGTTTCTTATAAGCTCACATAAGCTTATATAGCTTGTTGTGAGTTTTAGCTTTCATTAAAACCGTTTTTCAAATATTTTACTTTAAGTTTTCAAAAATCAACAAAAAAACCAATAGTATTAGGATGAGTAGTTAAGCCTTATTTCATTGCTTATTTTCAGTTAGTACTTACTTAACCAGCCTTAGTATAGCTTATTCGATCCTTGTCTCACAAAGAATTAGCTTAAACCTGCATTTCTTTTGTTGAAATTCACCCAGCCAACCCTTTAAGGGGTGTTTGGCACAACGATTTCTTCTAATAAAAACCTAGTTTCTTTTCAAAAGTTTAAATTGCATCAGCTGTGTTTAAGTCCTAGGAGTAGTTTAGAAGTTGTTTTTAGTATTTGCAACTAGTTCTATAGGTTTTGCATTGATCGTATAAGTTTCATGGTTTGATACTTGCTAAGACAACTTAGTTTGATTCCATAGACTATAGGTATTTGTGTTAGTTATATTTGTTCCAAGTTAGTACCATTTACATGCTTTCTAGCTCTGGAATTCATAGGTTTAGCTTTATGCAAAGCTCACCCCATTTTACCCATTAGAGTAAACTGTGACAGCAGCCCTGCTGTCACAAACCACCCTTTTCATTCCCACTTTTTGGCTTATCCATCTATCCAAAACTCATAATTTTTGCTTTCTTGCATTCCTTTCCAGCTTATCTTATTGGATTTACAACTTATATGTCCTAGTTTATTCATCTAGATGCCTAAAGCTTCGCTTAAAATCACCACCTTAGACCTGTTTTCCCTTTGTACATCAGTACCATTTCTTTCTTTTTTTTTGCCAACTTGTTATGGTTTACTTATTGCTTAATTTAGATTACCTCTTGCTTATTTAGAGTTTCCCTAGTAGCTTTAGCTGTAGTAATCCTTTAGGTAGCTTTAGGTAGCTTGTGACAAGCTTGAAGTTCCTAGTTTATGCTACTGTTTATTCCCCTGCTCCATAACACACCTGCTCTTTTGTTTGCATTAGTAGATTGCCTTAGTCAATTTATAGATACTTAGGTCATAAAATTGGCACATTATATAGAAAAAGTCAAACTTCACTTAATCACTAAATATTACCTGCTTAAGTAAGTTTCTGAATCTGCTCATTGTTCTACTATGAAATCTTGTATTTGTGTTTGTGATTTTTATGTTTTCTCATGCTCTAAAAACATCTAGGAGTAGCTTTTATCTGTTAAAATCCACTTAAGTCAAAGTTTAGGTGTAAATAAAAAATTCAAAGTCTGCTATATTTTCTTGTTACCAGATTTTTCTCAGCTGAACTTAGGCTAAATTAGGCTTCAATTGGCTTGAACAAATTAGGGATTTTGGCTTTTTTGAGTTATTTTCTGGGTGTTCTAACTTTTGCCCCCTTGAGGTCTCACACATTAGCTTATTAAACTGCTTAAAATTAAGCTAGAAAGTAGGTACATAGGCCTAGGAATCTGCCCAATAGGTGAAACTACTTCTGTGATTTCCTTTGTACTTATTTGAGCTTTTTCAGTTCTATAGTGCTTATTGTTGTGTATTTAAGCTGTCCTAAAGGTTTGATGCTCAAAAGTGCTTATTAGCTTATAAAAAGTGCTTATTACAACTGCTTATTGTGTCCAAAGTGCTTATTAGGGTTTGCTTTTTATAAAATTTTATTTTTCCTAGACTTAAAGTAATATTTTAGATTTTCCAAAAAAATTTCATAATTATCTAAGGTCATTTAGTATTTATTTTAATTAAAACTAGTTTTTAAGTATTTTTAAATCCTTTTTAATTAATAATAATTAAATAAAAAGTCAAAATAATAATTTTCTTTTTCCTAAAATTTTCTTTTGTCATTTAAAACGTAGAAAAATCATTTTCACACCCGTAGGATCATTATTGCTTTAAATTCACTTTTTATTTTGCACCTTTACGTTTATTTTTCGTTTTATGTACGTTTTTAGGTTTTAATTACGTGTTTACTTGCTTACGTGTTTATTTGTTATTTTATTTCTTCATCGTTAGTGTAATTCTCATCACTATCACTTTTACCCCTTTTCTTTACACATTTTCGACACGATTATCGATTTTCCATTCACACCTTCACACGGACTACGACCCGGGTATTTCTTATTCGTTGAGAAATTACTTGGATAATATACTATACTAAAAACGACCTAATCATGAGTTCTAGTAGAAACGGGTTTTTAAAGAGCCTAGAGTCTACCTTTGTTTCTACGCTCGCTTGTGCGTCCAAATCGACTTACCTATATCACTATTTTACGTACAATATCATCTTAAGGGTGATTTACCTCAATTCCACGTGCCACTTTTGTGGTAATTATCCGAATTACTTGAGTCTTTATGACTCATGCAGGAGTAGAATATAGTGCGCGATAATTGTAGGTACTTCTTTGATTGGTGAACCCAATACCTCAATTATTAAGTTTTTGTTTTCATCTTAGCTTAAAATTAGTTAAAAAGGTTTTGAAAACTTATGATACAAAGATGAGTGCATGCATCTTTGTACATATTTTGATTGTCACATCAAAATTAGTACCCTAAAATTTAAATCTAAATGCCATCTAACTATAAGAAACATTTGAAGTTAATAATTTAGACTAAGTAGGACCTTGACTAAATATTAATGAAAAAGTAAATTTCTGTTAATGCGTGAGACCATATATGGAGTATTTACTGTTTCTAAGTTAGATGACTTAATTAAGTTGTTAGTGAGACCTAGAAACTTAAGGCATGAGATGGGATGAAACATGCTTACATTGCAAATTGATGAATCAATTTGATGTAAATCCCATAATGATCTAGGAATTGGAAATTGTTTGCCAATTATTGTTCAACAAGTTACCTATTTAAATACTTTCATTGCTAGCAGATCAACTGATGTAATGAAATTATGTTAATCAGGATCCTAGTTTTCTAGAAAATTCTATGGTTATATGAATATTTCCTTGGGTATTTTATTTTCTTGAAAAGTTTGTATTATCGAAAAAAACTAATATTTGAACTTTTTCTGTAGAAATGGCTCAACCCGAAAACATCGTTGTAAGTTATGCTTTCAAAGCTCACTTTGAGAGAGAAAAGTTGACTGGAAAGAATTTCAATGATTGGCATAGGTCACTCAGAATTGTCTTGAGGGTGACTGATAAGCTGAATTATTTGAATACTCCTTGCCCTGAAGAGCCTACTGCTACTGCTACTGATCAGGAAAAAGTAGATTGGAGGCTTGAGTATAATAAGTACAATGAAATTGCGTGCTTAATGCTCAATAGTATGGTTCCCAAATTGCAAAAACAGTTTGAGTTTTATTATCCATACGACATGCTTCAAGAGCTCAAACAAACTTATGAAAATACACATGCAGTTGAATGGTATGATTTGATCGATCAATTACACAGCTACAAACATGGTGATGGTAAACTCGTGAATGATTATGTGTTGGAGATGAAAGGGTATTTTGATCAACTCAACATGATCGGCTTCGGTTACCCTGAGAATGTGCAAGTGAACTTGATCAATAGGTCTTTGAACAAGGATTTTAAAGGTTTTGTTCAAAACTGCAATATGCATTGCTCGGGGAAGAAAGTCACAGAATTGCTCGCAATGCTTGTGGACTATGAGAAAGGTTTACCAACTCAAGGCAAGGAACCTACTCCTCAGGTATTAGCTATACAAGGAGGTAGGATCCAAAAGAAATCGCAGGCGAATAAGAAGGGGAAGGGGAAGGGGAAGGGAAAGGTTGACAAAGGTAAACAAGTTATGGCTTATCAACCAAATCCCAAGAAGATGATGAATCATGCTGCTAACCCTCAGAAGAACAAGGTGAATCCCAACAAGAAGGATCAGGCTTGTCATCACTGCCACCAGGCTGGACATTGGAAGAGAAATTGTCCACTCTACCTGGAGGATTTGCGATCACAGAAGCATAAGTTTGAAGCTGGTAAACCCAATACTTCAGGTGCGTTCTTTATGATTGAATTATTTACTTTAACTCATAAAAGTTCCTGGGTATATGATACAGGATGCGGTATTCATATTTGCAATACGCTGCAGGGGTTTAGAGTTAAGAGGAGACTTGCTTATGGACAACAATATATGCACGTTGGTAACGGAGCAAATGCAGCTGTTGAGGCAATAGGCGTATTCGAATTAGTTTTGCCTTCGGGCTTAGTACTGTTTTTGAATAATTGTCATTATGCACCTTCAATTGTTAGGGGTGTAGTTTCCTTTTCTTGTTTATTGGATCTTGGTTTTCAACATACTATTAATAGCAATGGAATTTCTGTTTCGTTTAATAATGTTTTTTTATTTTAATGCTATTGCTGTGAATGGTATATTTGAAATTGATATGAATGTGAATGAATCCAATAATCGAACAATTCAATGTATAGCATCAGTAATAAGCGAATCAAGAATGGTCTTGATTCATCTTATCTTTGGCATTGTCGACTTGCTCATATAGGCAAGGCTCGCATGGAAAAGCTGCAACACGATGGGCTTTTACAAGATATCAATGATGAATCATATGATAAATGCGAATCTTGTATATCTGGGAAGATGACAAAGAAACCTTTTAAGAATCGTATTGAAAGGGCTTCTGATCTACTTGGTTTAATACATACTGATGTGTGTGGACCACTTAGACATGTGTCAAGGAGAGGTGCTAGCTACTTCTTAACCTTTACGGATGATTTCAGCCGTTATGGTTATGTTTATTTACTTAAACATAAACATGAGGTATTTGAAACATTTAAGGTTTTTAAAGCAAAAGTAGAATTGCAACTTGGAAAGAAGATTAAAGCTCTTCGATCCAACAGAGGTGGCGAATAACTGAGCAAAGAGTTATAGATTACTTAGCTGAGAATGGAATTGTCCAGCATCTCACTTCTCCATATACTCCACAACAAAATGGTGTATCTGAGAGAAGAAATCGTACATTGTTGGACATGGTGTGATCTATGTTTAATCTTACAACTCTTCCTTTATCATTTTGGGATTATGCCTTAGAATCTACTATTCGCATTCTAAATATGGTTCCAACTAAGAAGGTTGATAAGACACCATATGAGTTATTGACTGGTAAAGCTCCTTACTTGTCTTATCTAAAGGACTGGGGTTGCGAGGCATTTGTTAAACGTGACTCAGCATATAAACTCCAACAAAGATCTGTAAAGTGCATCTTCATAGGATACCCAAAGGAAACGATGGGTTACTACTTTTACTACCCACCTGAAAACAAAGTAATTGTTGCTAGGTATGGAGACTTCTTGGAGAAGGAACTCATATCTCAAGAATTCAGTAGGAGGATATATGATCTGGAAGATGAAATAGATGCATTACCTTCTGAAAACACTAGCCAACTTTCTGTGGAACTTGAAAGTTTAGGTCCTCCACCGGAAGTTGAAGTGGTTCCCATTCGCAGATCCGTAAGGACTGTGAAAGCTCCTGAACGTCTATGTCTTAACGTAGAATGTGAGGAAACTATACTAGGGGATCTTGATGAACCTGCTACTTAAAGGGCTGCCATGAATAGTCCTGAAAAGGAAAAATGGCGAGTTGCTATGAATGGGGAAATGCAATCCATGAGAGATAATGAAGTCTGGATTGAAGTTGACCTTCCTCCTAATGCCAAGGTAGTTGGGAGTAAGTGGATCTTTAAAAGGAAAACTGACATGGATGGCAATGTACACACCTATAAAGCCCGTTTGGTAGCTAAAGGTTTTACTCAAACGTTTGGTGTTGACTACGAGGAGACCTTTTCTCCTATAGTTGACATTAGGGCTGTTAGGATTCTCATAGATATAGCTGCGTACTATGACTATGAGATTTGGCAAATGGATGTCAAAACCGCCTTTTTAAATGGTCGCCTAGATGAAGACATCTATATGGCGCAGCCTGAGGGGTTTATGAATCCAGAATTTCCAAACCGTGTATGCAAACTTCAAAAATCCATATAAAAATGTATTGTGACAACTCAGCTACAATTACATTTGCCAATGAACCTGGAATCATAAAAGGCACCCGACATTTCCCGATTAAATATCACTATGTTCGAGAGCAAGTCGAGATAGGTGAAATCGAGTTACTCAAAGTTCACATAGATGATAACTTAGCAAATCTATTAACGAAGCCTCTACCTGGCACTAAGCTTTACAAGCTTGCTGAAGGCATAGGACTTCGTTTAGCTGATAGTTTCATGCCCATTTGTGATTAGTATTTGGATAAAGGATGTAATGTACAATTATTATTTTAATGAAATAAAGTATTGGTTATGTTTGATTATCATTGTCTTAATAATATGTCCTGTATTTGCATGTTTAAATCCATGAATAAATTTATTATTCTAAATGTCCATTGTCGGTTAATGATATTGGAATATCATTAAACTAAGACAAATCTGAGTATTGGCTAGAATATACTTGAAAGTATATTGATGCGTTGGCATACCAGTTTCTCGTGATATTCAATGAATTGAATATAAGACTTATCCCAACTGCATGATTTTACATTATGGGACTTGTCATTAATTGTAAATCATGTTTAATAGTTATCCTCAAACTTGAGGTACCAGATAACTGTCATGCATGTAGTGCATTTCTGTAAAGCAATTTACCACTATCCGTAACTGGTACTTAAAAGGATTGTTTTCAGAAGTGTTGCAAAGTTCGTGGGTTATGCTTGTAGTCAAGAAAGAATTTGTTCCTTCAAATTTGTTTTAGAGTTTAATACTGCTAGGCCCCTCATAGGGTTGACAAAATGTTTGCGTGGCCACGCCCAAAGTCTATCTGGAATACGTTCAGATGTTTGGTAATTTTGTTCAATCATAAACAACGAGAAACAGAATAATTAATAAAGAATGACTTGAACCCGTATCTTTATTAATGTAGTATTAGTAACAAAAGGATGATAATAATGATGAATCATTAAAGGTTTTTTTAGGAGACCTCCCTCGAGTTGAACTAGGACACTGGCGTGTTGCTAGACGCTAATCAATGTCATTATACTATTAATAGATATCCAAGTGGGAGCTGTTAGAGTCTGTGGATAAATATTAATTTGTATATGTCTAGAATCGAACCCGAGACCACGGGATTGCACATGTTACGAATGAGAATTAATATGTAATAATTAATATATGTAAAATGTTTATATGTTTAATTATTTAAACACGATTGGTATTTAACGGTCGTTAGTACTTAACGACCATTAGACGCATAAAAGGAAAGATTGTGTATAAGAAATTTGGAAAGTCAAGAAGGGTCTAGAACCCCTCTTTGGGTTCTAAAACCGGCCACCAAAGGGAAGGGGGGTCCCCTTGCCCTAGCTTGTCCTCCAAGATTTCTAAACACTATATAAACAAACCTAAGGGTCTTTTGTTTCTGACTCTTGTACACATAACCCTGAGTTTTGGTTTTTCTTTCTTCTCCTTTTTGTGAAACCGATCGACCAAACCCCTTCCAAGGGATTAGTCGATTTTTTTGAGCAACAAAACAATTGTGTTTTCTTGAACTAGCATTCGTATTAATTCGTTATTAATTCGTGTGTACAAGAACGTGGTAATTACTCACTATAGTAATTATCTTGGATCGAATAACAAAACGGTAAGGGGTTATTCATTGATCCTTATAAACCCTAATTAGGGTTCATCACTTGTTCAAGTTAATTGAAGTTTGATTCTGGTTCTTGCTAGAATCAAAAGGTACGTTCTTATTTATGTTTTAGTTAATCTATTATGTGTTATACTTGATCCTACGCTTCCGCATATGTGACTACTTGATTATATGATTGTCATGATATATAAATTCTAACNTGCTTTTTCAGCTTGGGTTTTGCTGCTTTTATAAGAGCCTTTTATATTTAGGATTTGCTCTCTGTGTTTTGTGGGTGGATTTGTCATAGTCAAAATCTGCTTTTGTAGATATGCACTGCCGTCGCCATGAATTCTCTTTTGCACTATTTCTTTTCCTTTAATCTGCCATACGTTTTAGCTGTTTGCATAATGGGGGATTTTATTGTGTGTAAGCTTAGCTATATTCTCCAGCCTCTCGTTTCTTCTCTACCACGGGCTTTAATTATTGAGACTTTGCATATCAATCGCCTAGCACCAGCCTTCATTTCCTTCATAAGTGACCATAATGTTTAAATCAACTACTACAGTCTAGTGGTTTTTTATACCGCTTTTTTATGAGATGAGTACTGAAAATATATTGTCCCTGTTTGACATTAATCTTATGTTTGATTCTCTTGTTCCCCCTCTTACATGGGTGTTATACCTTTTCTCCTGGATCTTGTCTAATGATTTCGTACTAACATTGCCTGTCTTAGAGTCACCTGCATAACACAATAAGCCTTTTTCGCAGCTCGGTTGCCGCCTCTTGCTCAATTGGGAAAGTCATGTCATCTAAAATCTTATGCCAATCGCTCGCTCAGTCCATAAGATCTGATTAGTCTCCTGGTGCATTACAATGGAGCGGTAGGTCACCGGTGCCAACCGGCGTGATACATGGTTGAGAGCGTATATCAAACAAATTGTTGCCACAGTGATCAACGGCGCCACCATAGGGGTGTCCCCCCATCTTTTGTAGCCTCGGCGCTCCCACTATATAATTCCTTGAATTTCCATAATTTAATTTCTCTCCCAACCTATTGGAAACAGGTTTTAACTCTTTGCATTAGATAAATAGATAAGATAAACAGTAGTAAGAAAGTCCGATATCATCTTATATACCTTTTTTTATATTTAAATAACGGTTTGGATTCATTGCTATTCCTTTTACAGTTGTCTTTGTCTAAGATAAATACTATTTCCCATCAATTAAGTTATAAGTCTCTAATAGTCCAAGTGCATCAACCGGGCCCAACATATATTATATATAACCTTCAAAATAGGAAAGAGTAGAGCAAAAGTTTGCGGCACACCTACTAGCGTATTAACTATTCCCCCATTAGGAAAGTACAGTTCAACAAGCGGGTAAGTACTTTTGAATTTAATATGGGGGCTTCCGATGGTAGATCATTTAATCCTTAGTATTTCTGTTACCCGGTCCTCCTATATGAGACCTCGTCTCCTTTCTTAACATTTGATAGTGTATACGGCCTCGCGGTCAGAAGGACCTTGTCTTCATTATCCCTTCGATTCATTCTTCATTGGTGTTCCGCCGTACCCTAGTACGCAATAGGTCGCGAGTTCCTAGTATGCGATCCATTAGTAAAGGCACTTCTAAACCCTGATTTGTTTGATATGTGATTGTATGTTGTGTTGTAATGTTTTTGCGTTTGTTTCATCTTGTCCGGTTACTTTGTTTGGCCCTGCATTCCAACTAGGAAATCTTTTTTCTATCTCGTTGAAGTGTGTGCACTCCTCACTAGTTTTTCTTGAGAGTTCTCTTTTTAGGGGGAGGTCTTTGGGTTGTACTGAAACTTTTAAAAACCCGCAAAAACAAGGCCCTTTAGTAAAACCTCCTTTACCCGGAACAGTTTGACTACCATTCTTACCCTTCTTCTTGTTATTGACCGTTTGGAAACCATCATTAACACTCGGTGTAGGCTGAATAGGAGGTGGAACAAATTTAGGACAATCAGCCAGAGTATGACCAAAGATCTTACACGTATCACATCGAGGCGGTTTCCACTCGTATTCAACCCGAATCTTCTCAATAGTCGAACCCGTCCCATCAAGTAAAGGTATCTCAATAGTGAGGTTTCCCTAAGCACCTCATCCGCTTTAATTTCAATCAAGCACCTAACAAAACTACTTTGGCCGCATGATTCCATGCACATTTGACTAGTATAAGCATCTAACATTTTGGCAGTACCAATCAATGTGGCTAGGAGACTAAGGCCATCATCAGAGAACATAGCAAGGGGAAAATCCTCTTTGAGCAGATTAGTGTTTAAAGTCCAATTTTTAAGAATTATAGGCACATTCCTAATCATCCATGGCCCATTTTCAAGCACATCCTCAACACCTTTTGGAGTTGAGAATTTAAAGAAAAAGAACCCCTCCGCATTCATCATAACCTTTTGGATACCATACTTGGCCCACGCATTACGCACATAGTACTCAACAACCAGAAAAGCAATACGTTTACCAAGAAAATAACCATATAAAGTATTCTCAAATCTGAAATTTACCTCTTCTACCACTTTCATAGGCACTGACAGATCCACATCATTCGTTTTCTTGCTACACTCCAGCCTACGAAAGTTAGACTTGTGCTTCTTAGGATCACTAGACGTAGCACCCGCATAAGAAACCAGCTTCATATTAGGTACACTCGTAGATTGGGGTTGTTTCAATACACTTGAGTTGCTCGTGTCCCCATGTGTACCAAACTTTTGTGATTGCATAGCTACATCAAAACTCGTCATAGGAGAAGCAACCTGAGGTGATGAACTAGTAGCAAGAGGGGCAAGTGAAACCGGCATCACTTGCATAGGAGGATCAGTAGGCATATTTGAAATCGGCTTCAAGTGTTCAGGAGGATTAGAATGAGTAGAATTACTGGTCGAATCAGCACCCTTTTCAGGACTAGACAGATTGAGCACTGGATAATTATGACCAGCGACATCAGAATTAATAACATGTTCCTTAGACGAAACAGACCCAGGCTCCTTACCAGAAGTAACTTCATTCAACGATGAGTAATCATCACTCACGACATGAATAGGAAGTCCATCAACTCCGATAGTAACACCATCTACAACACGAGCTGACTTCAGCCCTATATCAATCTCCAATGTCCCACCTTTTCTATCCCTCTCTCTCATAATCCCCTGCATGACTTACCCAGACGTAACGACGCTCAAACCTGCACTTACAGTCCATGCAAACCAACATAACAACAACAACAACAAACTATATCCAGAATAGATGCAAAACTACACGAAACAACCAGCAAGAACCCTTAATCGAAGAGGATATATGTTAATAATGTCGATTAGGGTTTACCAAATAAAAGTCACGATACAAAAACAACCAGGTCATGATTTAAAGCAATCCACTCACACTTGGTTGTTGTTTTATCCAACACATATATTATAGAGTAACTTACATGGATAGTCCCTGTTGTTTGCCCAAAGTTGCATCGATCATCCCTAACAGTTTCATTTTGGATTGACAGTCCTTAATTTTGCAAAAAAATAAAATCCAAAGTCCCTCAGTTTAACATGCGTTACATTATTTAATTAAATCCCTCATGTGCCTTTTACATTAGGGCACCCACATCTTTTCACCGAGTCCACTCCAGAGATCAACACTAGCTGAATTCAGGGACTGAATTCCTTTTTGGGTGGGCGAATGTCACAATTCGTTAATTCATGTCATTTTCAAATCACTATTCATCATTTCACGTAAACTAGATTTACGGATATTCATTTGACGAAACCGGGTAGGTTAAGTCACAATATCATGAGACATCGTTCAATATACATTTCATAGATTAGGGTTAGTCTACAATTCATCACGACATCATTTGCATTCTATTCCACTCGTAGAATATATACAATTTCAAGATACATATATTTATTTAATAAATATTAACATATGATTAATTAATACACCAAACAATTTCCACTATGGCACTAATATTTTATATATTAGTAATATTCCCACTAAAATTGTAAAAGTTAATTATTTTATATTTTAAGTTTTTATATTTTTAAACCTTCAATTATATTAACTTATAACAATATTTGTATCAACCAAGCACTACCTATCAAAACACCCAATATTTAAAAAAATTATATTTTTACAATTTTTACAAGTTCATTTCGATACAATGGTTACATTAAAAATTATTTTTAATTAACCCGGTACCCGATAACGCAAATATTACAAAACTATACACTAAACGGTACCCCGTAAAAATTATATTGCACAAAACAATGGCCAACCCACCACCTCCTATGAGGTAGCCGGTTCTAAGGGATCTTGGGACACTTGTGATCACCACAATTCACATATAAAATCCCCATTTCCACCTAAACTAAACATACATGCATGGTGTTATAAATTTTAGATCAAAATTTCTTTCTCTTTTCTCTTTGGGTGGCTCGTTCAACACCAACAACCAAGAGGAGATCCAAATTTTCAAGAACAATCATTTTTACAAGAACTAGTGATAATCTATTACAATGTTTTGAAATAGAAACCTATAGATTTGTTAGGTTTTTCTAAAACAACTAATCACCACCACTTCAAGTAAGTTTATCAAATTCTTTTCACAAATTTCACTAAATTTGATCAAGGTTCATGTATTTTTATTGTATATGTACAAGCATGTAAAAATCTATACCACCAAACTCATGTTTTATATCATTTTTATCTATAAAATGAATTACTAGTGAACCTATGGAGAAATGATTGAAAAACAATGTTAGGGAACCCATGACACCCTAAGAAGGTGTATGGTAGATTAAGGGATGTTTTGTTGTTGTTGGTGATGGATTTGGACAAGAATAAACCATAAAAAACCATTTTAAACACTATTGTAAAGCTACTGTCCCTATTTTCAAAATTGGGAAAACTCAGTAGGTTTGGATCCCTTTTTGACCCAAGAACTAGAAAATACACTTTTAGATGAATCCATGGTCGAAAGAACGGATAAAAACGGACTTACGATGAAAAAGTTATGCCAAAAACAAGATATACTAACTATATATATTTTCTGAAAAATATGTTGCTGATGTACGAATTTCATTGACCAAAAAAGAGCTTTAGACCTTGTCAAAACATACCAAACTGTTGAAAATATGTTAGAATACCTTTTTACCTTTTCGGGGATATAAAGAACTCGAGAAACGGACTTATAACGAATTAGTTATGAATTTTCAAAGATATATGTTTACTAAAAATTTCCATCAGCACTAACACTTAGTATATTTTTCAGACAAACCAGAAAATCCACAAACACCCATGTTGGGAGCCATTTTTCCGTCAAATGACTCAGTTCTGGAGTTGGGACTTCAAGGAACAAAAGTTAGAGCACCTGGCCTAGCTTTCAAATCAAAAAGCCGTTTGTCATTTGGACTTAAAATGAGTAATCTACAGCTATCCAAACATTCACAAAAACTGCCCAGAAATGGCAGTTTTGGCCTAAACACCATACTTTTCGACCATTTATCTTAAAATCTGGGCACATTGAGCAAAACTTCACTACCGAACATATTTAGGCTTGGTGCTAAGATTTCCAGAAATACCAATTTTGTTTCCTAACTCTCAATATTCACTGATTTACAACTAGTTTTCCGAGACCACTTTAGCTGTATTTCAGAAATTACTAAGTATAATATTTTACGACGAAAACTTGTATTTTCACATTTTATCACCAAATAATTATCATAAAACATCATTACACCATATGAACATGTAATATTCATTATGATTTAATACGATGATATAAATTATATTTTCGACGATTATACATGTTTTGAATTAATACGAGTGGTATAGATTATAAGTGCAAATGCATACACGAATTCATTTCATAATCTAAATTAGATTACATACATTCATTTTAGGTCGCGGCTAGGAGTTGCACCTCATCACTTCAATTCATACACTACATTTTGTACCATCACTTGAGGTGAGTTTCATAGCACCCCTCTTTTACCCGTTTTATAAATGTTTTAGGGGAGATACATGCTCAATTACATGTTTTATATTTTTACAAGTACTTTAAACTTTTACATATTACTGTGAGTTCGTAGCCCCACTTTTCTCAAATACTTGTTTTACTCGAACATGCTACTTGCTTACTTAAACACCAATTGCCTTACTCAAATGTTTCTTTGTTTACTCAAATGTTTTATGTAGTACTTTGCCTGGGTATGGCATGATACCCGTACATATCTAGAATTGATCATCTGGCGACATTGTCAGAATTGATTATATAGCGACATTGCTACAAGGATTGCCAAATGACGACATTGTCATGGCTACAAGGATATTTACCATTTTATAGTGACATTGCTACAATTATCTTTAACTTTTGGCTCAAATATTACAATTGTTTACATAAACCAAATTATGTTTGGCGGTGGGTTGTGAACACACAGGTTGCAAGTCTTGTTATGGCCGAGACTTGGAACTGGGTGGATTTACAATGCCTTCGCTGGGAAATCTTCATCCTAATGCAATTCATTTTCACTAAACTCTATGAACTCACCAACCTCGTGTTGACGTTTTAGCATGTATTTTCAGGTATTAAGCAATGGCACGCTACTGGAGGTTTTGGCAGGGCATGGCATGGTCATAGAAGACTCTGATATTCATATGGGACCGTTCAAAACTATATTTTAAGGGCCTAATTCCGCATTACTTTCAACAATGTAATTCAATATTTTTGTTAAACAAGTTTATTCTAAATGAATGAGATGAAAACCGTTCTTTGTACTTGTGTTGTGATACCAATTGAGTTGCACCCCAAAAACATTACTTTCCGCTGCAAACCATTTTTGGGGGTGTGACTGATTGGTATCAGAGCCTTGGCTATAGAGAACCGGGTGTTTTTAAAACCTAGAATATAGCTACTTTCATGAAAACTTAACCCTATGACCGCCACGTGCCTGCCTGCCAAGCTGATGCCTCCTTTAAGGTTTGTTGCTAACCTATGTGATGAGATTGCATCTCATTATCAAATATATTATATTCCCTTATTCTAGTTGATTCCTATTATTGTCTTCCCTATAAGCATGTTCATGTATCGTACATATCATACGCGTCTCACTATTACGCCTTTTCCTTGCGCAATTTCATCATTCGACCTCGAGTTTTGTCACCTGCCTTAGTCTTTTAGAACATCTTCCCATATGTGAAGGACATAGTATTAGTATAACTGAGCTGAGTATTTCAAAATTCATGGAACCTCGGTGGAATATAGACTGGTCATCTATATTCAACCAAGGACAGTGGGTATAGGCTGACCATCTATATCCGACTCAGAGATGAATTTTGCAATACTGAGAATAGTTATAATAAAATTTTGTCTGGATTGAATTCTCTACCCAATTCCCAAATATTTCGTTCATGTGTGCGTACTCAAACGTTGCAAGAACATTCACACCTTCATCACCTCATGAACCGCCGCTTAGAAGCACATCAACTAATCATAATTCAATCTCAAGCTTTCATTCTATGGCAAGTCACATTAGGGCACCCACATCTTTTCACCGAGTAACTGGGTGGATTTACAAAGGCCTTCGCGGGAAAATCCATCCTAATGCAATTCATTTGCACTAAACTCTATGAATCCCAACATCGTGTTGACGTTTTAGCATTATTTTCAGGTATTAAGCAATGGGCACGTACGGAGGTTTTGCAGGGCCATGGCATGGTCATAGAAGACTCTGATATCAGTATGGACCGTCAACTTATTTTAAGGCGCCTTTAATTCCGCATTTACTTTAACAATGTAATTCAATATTTTTTTAAAACAAGTTTACTAAATGAATGGATGAAAACCTCTTGTGAACTTGTGTTGTGATTACCAATTGAGTTGCACCAAAAAATTACTTATACCGCTGCAAACCTTTTTGGGGGGTGACTGATTGTATCAGACCTTGGCTAAGAGAGAACCGGGTTGTTTTTACAGTTGATTTTCTGAAGAAAATTTCGAAATTGCCCATCTTGATTGGTTTCTGATGTGGCACTTACTTAAATCATAATTTCAAATTTTGTAACGTTGGTTCTTAAAAAATATAAAAAAATCAAAAAACGATAAACAGATATTGTTTTTTGTTTTTGTTTTTTAATTTTTTTTGCATATAAAGATACAAATTCAAAGATAAATATGCATATTAAAAATGACCTTTGAGGCGCCCAATGAATTTTGTTTTGACCTTAGATTAGAAATCTGAACTAGCCTTTGGGGCGACCGGACAACTCTATTGTACCAATAGTGTGGGACACCAAGGTCAAGTTGCCAAAAAACACAAGTCCCACAAATATAAAGTTGCCAAAATTTCGACACTTGACGCACTACGTGCTCCCCTGGTTGGCTACAGTAGAGTTGGGTTTGCCTGCCTGGTGCGCCCATTGCCGAAGCCGGGTTTCGGCGTCGCGCGTGCGCGGAACTTTCGGCGAACGTCGGCTAAGGCTGTCAGAAAATATGAATGCAAATCAAATTGGGCCGAAGACATTTTTGGAATTATTCTTAATAAATATTAAATGAGGTATTAAAATGTTGGGGTAATATAATTAACACAAGCAATATATACTTTATAGAGTACATGATGCAATTTATAAATTTTAAATGTTCTATCATACGATATAATATATTAGAAGGTGCGCCCAATGCGCGGCGGTACCGTGACATTTTATGGGTGAGCAAAATGTTTTTCATTTTAAACCTTTCTTACTTTAGCAGTATCCAAATTACTTTCATAACTTAGTAATATTATGTTTTCAAAAATAAAACGCTAAATTATTGTTAATGTTAAATAGTTGGTACTGTTATTCCAATTTTAACATTAAGGGCCTGTTTCGGAAGGCTTTTGGGGGAGCTGTTGTCTTTTGTTACAGAAAAATAATCTCATCTGAAATAAAACTTCGTTACACTATCAATCAAGTGATATGTTAGCTTAGTGGTATGTTTGTGTTGGCATATACATAACACCACCTGCTCGAGTCTTGCCTTCCATTTTTCAAACTTCCACTTTTTTTTTTTTAAGTCTTAAGCCTTGCATTCTTCCTTTTGAGTTTTTGCAACTCAACTTTTTTACACTTCATATTTAACATTATTGTCTCTTTAATACTCCCTCCGTCCCAAAATAAGTGTCCAGTTTGACTTTTCAGAGTCAAACTGATTCAACTTTGGCCTTAAATATTTTTTATGTGGTATAGAATATTTGACGAAAGATTATACAATTGAAAAGTACACTTAAAACACAATCCATTTATATATTTTTCATCAACTATTATATAACACCCACAAAAATAGTTAAGGTCAAAGTTGAACCGGTTTGATTCTGAAAAGTCAAACCGGACACTTATTTTGGGACGGAGAGAGTAATTAATAGTCATAAAATTTAGTATGTTTCTTATTAAGATGTATGATGTATCATTTATAAATTAGATATTATCTACAGAGCATAAAAATGTATTAGATATAAGATCATTTGAGTACCAAATATTTTTTACATACCAAGGGACTAATCTCCACCATTCATCTTCCCTCCATCTTTATTTGATCTAATGGATGAGATTAATCCCAACAATTTTAAAAACCCACTTTCATCCTCTTTTTTCAAATATTAATATCTTTCAAACCGTTAATCGTTAAGCGAAAAAAAATATACCGTTACGACGAGCATTTAATTATCTTTCTATAGATATGCATTGTGATATACTTTTGACAAAAAAAAAATTTTTCGCTTTTTTCATGTTTTTTTTCGTGGCCGAAAAAATCACATATGATATATCATATATGATATTACATATCATATATGATATGCAATATCATATATGATATATCATATATGATATGTAATATCATATATGATATATCACATATGATATTTTTCGGCCACGAAAGAAAACGTGAAAAAAACGAAAAAAATTTTTTTGT
>LBNU01030550.1:0-12407 GCA_014162995.1 Artemisia annua
TATAATATAGTATATATTACTATATATATACGTATAATATATATACTATAATATATACTAGTATTATATATTATTATATAATATATATATATATATATAGTATATATATATACTATATATATATAATTTATATATATTATGTATATAAATGTGTATATATATATGTACATACTACATACATATATATATATATATATATATATGAATATATATATGATATATAGTATATATATAGTATATAATCTAATTTCTTTAAGTTTATCCAAACCGGAAGGTGGTTAATGTATATGGTCGATATATTTACACACAAAGGGAAAATGGAGCTAAGTATCTTCGGTTCAACATTCTCAGTTTTCCTCGCAATAACCTAACTTAATATAACTATTTAGGTCCTTTGGTTTCGGATTCGCCTTAGTACTCATAACAAGTACGACCGGGTATAATATATATATATATATATATACATATACTATATATACATATTCTTTCTCAAAACTTAATCCGAAACTATATAGAAGATCTAGACGATATAAACTAGCATGGCACTACACTATAAGCCTATATGAAAAAGTGATATTGAAACATAATTCAAATACAAAGTATTATTAGAAATCATTTAACACTAGGCTAGACCAAGGTGCTTATAAGCCGATCATGTTATATAAAGTATCAGCCAATTAATGTTTTGCTATAATAAATGAAAACATAAATTCGAAAATGGTATATATATTAAACAATGAAACTAATATTATGGTGTAGTTTGGACGTTGATCTCTCCCTATTGATAATAAGCTATACTTATATATACTATGTATTGACTACTGTAGATGCGTCCCTCTAATAAACCTTCCTTCGTTATCTATCATTTTTAGTGGATGTGGAAAGTTAGTCATATGCAGAAAATTTATGTACTGATATATTATATGTGGCCCGACACAGCTTACGGCGTAACCCATAAATTTATAATTGGCTGCGTCGATACATATAACTAGGTTATAATTATATCGTGAATCGAATCTTATACTTCAAGTTATAACAATGGCTACGAAGTTAGTTTGTGATAACTAGGTTACGCCGCTAGCTCTTAGAGTTTCATCATACGCCTAATCTTCATGTGGTCGGTTATACGCCGTGATATCTTGTCTTAATTCTTGGCTCGTTATAACCTGTTCCTCGTACTATGACCGTAATCTTTTCATAATAGTTTATATTTACAGCGTATTTGCTCCTTACTATGACCATGATAACAGGGTTAGTGTCCGTATTAACGACGTTTAAACAGGAGGCGTTACACGTATAATGCCACCTCATTGCCCAGTCATTGCCATGTAATTCATTATCAGCCATGTCATCACATAAGCAATTTTTATAATTTAATTTCTATATTTATAATTAATTTTGGAAACCTAAGCAACATGCCGCCTAAGTCTTTTTTTTTTTAATTTTTTTTTTTATTTTTTTTTAATTTTTTTCATTTATTAAAATTTCGGATACCTGCTTTATCATTCATAAATTTCGGAATTTTATTTTTTCAAAAAAATCTTGAAGCAGGATTCGAACCTGCGTCTGTTACTTCTAAACTAACCACCTCAACCAATGTAGCCAATCCATAAGTTGTGTTCAAAATCCCAAAACAAAATTTAAATCTTATAAAAACTACTGATCTACAACAAACTTAAAATAAAGCCCCAAACCCTATACGTTGTGTTCATTATCTATAATATATAAAGCTTATCCCCCTAAATTTAATGTGCATGGGGGGTTGTGCTCAACAATTAGTACGGTACACACATGTTGATGCATACCGAAATAAATACACAAATTTTCGTTTATGATAAACTCATATTGAATGCAAATTTTCGTATCTTGAATGCTCACAATAAAAACCATGCTGTTACGGAACACAAAAGGTTGTTCGAGGTGAGTAACTACGTGTATACAAAGAGTCGTAATGATTTAAAATATTCTCATCTTTTTAGTTGCTCCCGTATGTAATTGAATCAATAAATATTAATTGACCTTTCAATGGATTTTTGAAGATTATAAATGGAGGAACAAACTATCACTTCACCGCATCATTTTTTTAACGATTCACCACCATCATATGAAACTAATATCATCCTACAATCATATGTGACCTCAGATCTGTTACATTTTCATCGGTCCAAAAAAAGTCAAACGGAAAAAAAGAGGAAGATGAATAGAAGAAATAGCCATTATCAACAACCACCAAAACCACTAGCCTAATCCCATTACCTCACGTACAACAATCAACAACTACAACTAAAATATTAACAATCCCGAAAATAAAACAAAAAAGTCACCAAAAAAACCCATCATAAGATCTTAGTCAAAACACAAACACCACTCGAATAAACAAGATCTCGGGTTCATTTCATCATACACAATGGGCTTTTAACAAAACAAACGCCTACCTTAAACCCATGAAGAATCTTCAAGCCGAAACTCTTAGATACTTATTTCGATCTCTTGAAGGTTTATGGTACGGGTATGGTTGAAACTAAACCGGAGAAGGATTTGTGTTATTTAGAAATCAGTGATTTGAGTTAAGATTTTTTTTTTTTTTTTTCGTTTCAAATAGATCTATCCGAACCTGTTGAAATGGAGTAGGTTTGTGATTCGATAAGCAACAAGAAACCAAAAGGGTTTGGAGTAGTATTCGTGTCTGTGTAGTAACATAGAGCTCATTTGATTTATTATTTGGATATTTTTTTCATCAGCAGATATAAAGCAAAAGGAAGAGGGACGCGGTTTTACATGTTTGTGGTTACGGTTGTGTTACATTAGGGTAAAGTTATCATCTTTTGGGTTGCAAATTGGGCCGGGCTGTTAGAATAAGTTCTGATATGGAGGCAAATAGTGATCCATTTACTTATAGAGATGCCATCCTTAACATCTGAAATAATCAATTAACATGTATAACACTAATAATTCTTTCATGATTAAATTGCGTATATGTACGATGATAGCATTCATATCAGACCTATTAAAATAAACAAATTGCAGGTTCATTTTACTTAATCGTCTAACAATGTTTGTACATTCAATTTTTTTAAAGCCACATGATATGTACATCATTAAGAATATATATACTTAATTGTAGGTGTAAACTTTATTGGCAAATACTATTAAGGTTGCATGTTAATTAATTGTTTATTGTCAAACCTCTATTGTTTTGTCTCTATTGTATGTGTTGACAAACTTTTATATAAACTTTCAATATAGCATTGGAGGTTAGCGAAAGCTGCTAATTTTAAATATTATAAACAAAAAAGAAAAATAAAAAAAAGCTAACTATAGATTGTATAAACTTTTCAAAAGGCATCTAAATTCAGTCATCTGCACAGATTCAACAATCTGCCCCAACATTACGTACAACACAAACAAAACAAACAAAACATTTATATGTGCATATATTCAAATTAAGTGAAACGAATAACATAGTGGGTTGTGTTTTGGTAAATTGTCTTTTGAGACTTTGAAGTAAACTTATCCGTATTAAGTATGCCGTATGAAAGGGAAAAAGTAATCATTGAATTACATTGACATTGTTGACAAAGTTGTGTCAAGAAAGACGGGTTGTTTCAAAGCTAAATATTACCACACGGGTCGACATGATATCGAATATAACCACACGGGCCAACATGATACTGATTATGACCACACGGGTCAACATATGATTAAAATCTTAAGGATTTATCAGTTCATTCTCATATGTTACATTGCAACTTATAATTAGTATGAAATTTCATTTGGTATGGCTGACAGGTAAACATTACGTGGTGAACAATTAAATACAACATTTGTAGCTCTTAGACGAGGTCTAATTATTAACTATATCTAGGAACGCATAATAATGAAGGCGGAATATTCAAACATAGAATCAATCATTATTATGAACAAGGTTTTTCATTGATAATCTCTCTAACGATTACAAACTACCTAACATGTTCTACCTTGATCAAGTAGAACACGTTATCTAAACTAAAACACTAAACCCTGGGCGTTTATCTCCTACGCCTAGGTTACACACACACACCTTTACTAGACGTCTACATTATGGAAGACTTGAATTAATAAAATCCTACACCCTTGATCTCTTTATATAGAGAGATATTAGGGTTTACAAAATACTACGAATGACTAATAAATAAAACTTCTTTTGCAAGCAAGTCCTTCCCATCTTTTGTAGAATTCCTTCTTGTCACTTTAAGCCCTTCATGTTTCATTCTTCTTGTTTTGTATTATCAAATCAATAATAGACCCAACAATCTTCCCCTATTTGATGATGACAAAACAAACACCTTCTTGTACGAACTTCCCTAGACGAAGTAGAAAAGTTGAGATAAAATCTCACCATGAATGAAACAATCTTGTCTTCCCCTTAATCCATGCCATGCCACTCCAAGATCTCTTCAAAATCTCTTCCCCTTTTTGTTATCAACAAATAGAGAACAAATGTAAACAGTAGAGACTTCCCCTTGAGTGGTGCATGTAGATCAAATGATTAAACACATCATTAGATACTTCCCCTGAAATCAATGTGCTAACCATCTTCATGATTCTTCAAATCTGTAGGCTTCTTGTAATGATTACTGATGAAGAAAACCAAGTATAACGAATTTGATGAAGAAGTAGAACAACCCAAACTTGTGTCTTATGTCTTGTACTAACCATGTGACTCCAAACTCATACCAGAACAACAAGAGTATAAGTAGACCGCAACCTCTTGACAAAATCCTCAACTAATATGAGACACTGAGCACTACAACGTAACTCCTTTAAGTGATAGCCAATGTGTGCATAGAGCATCATAAGAAAAATCACACTCTTTGGCTAAATTTATCAAGTCTTTGTCACATCTTTAACGCACAAACAAGTTATCTTCAAAGTGTAACACCCACTTTGAGATATGATAAGAACACGCACCTGTGAAACTCAACTACAACATCAAATAAATGATAAACAATCTTCTTCGTAACCATTTAATTCAATATGAACCAAATACGAGCCTTTAAAACTTTTAAGAACATAAACTTCTTCCTGTGTGTGTGAACCGAATAACCTTCTGTGTGTGTAATCCAAAACCAAACAAACTTATAGATACTTCCCCTTACTGCTCGTAAACCATGCATATATATTAAACCATAAAGCTCTTGACGTATCTCCATAAATTATCTTGTAGCAGTATCATAATTCGAGCAGCAGTACTTTGGAGCAAACAATATCTTAAACATAATGGAGCAGTACCTTTAAAATTCTTGAGGGACTTGAGCAGTACTTAGACGAGACGCAGCAGTACTTTCATGGAGATAACGAACAGTACCTTGAAAAAGACTTTAAACAGTACGTTGAAACCCCATAGAGCAATACCTTCAAATTTGATCAGTACAAGGTTCCCATGATAAGTTATCCAATGAATAACATATCTTGTCTCACCGCCCATGTAATCTTGTCGCTACATAGAATGAATAATTGAACCAGTAGTACTATGTATACATGTATCATCCAATCTCCAATTCCCACTTGCAAAACTCAGTACGAGGTTAATATATATTAATAGCACTCGACTTGCACTGACCAATTAATGAATAATAAAATCTGAATTTGTTATCCACTATCAGCCTTCACGTGGTGATTAACTCACAGACCCACTATCTTGATTTGATGATAACTAATCAAGTGTAGATAATATATAAACAATAAATGTAGTAGCACTTTTATTCAAATCACATGCAACAGATAGCGACAAACCTTGTTTGATATCTTTGACCAATAATTACTTCGACCAATTAATGCCCAAAAATCCTTAATCGATTAGTACGAGGTAAGTACATATTAGCGCATTAATGTACGACAAAGAGATTAATAGCCTTGTCGATTCCCAACAGCAGCAGTTTAACGATTAATAAACCATAAAACCCATTATTAAATCTGCTTTTCCAAAATCGTTTTTCTCGACCATAAAACCTTAATGAACCCTAGATATCACGAGCAACCTAGCTCTGATACCAATTGTGAAGATCGTTGTAGCTCGAGGTTGTTTAGACCTCATATCATCTAGGACATACAATAACAATGATAATAACAATATGCAGCGGAATTAAACAAATCAAAGTTATTGCAACAAGGTTTTCTCATCAATCATCATCACCTCCAATTATTATTTGATCAGAATAATAACGTGTTACTTAACTGTAACAGGGATCTAAGACATCTCAGACCTTAGAGGTATCGAACACAAACTAACTAGTTCTAGGCGTTTATAGTTTACACGCCCTAGAACACACACACACACACACCTTTAATGACTACTACATTATGGAAGACTTGAATTAATAAAATCCTACACCCTTGATCTCTTTATATAGAGAGATATTAGGGTTTACAAAATACTACGAAGGACTAATAAATAAAACTTCTTTTGCAAGCAAGTCCTTCCCATCTTTTGTAGAATTCCTTCTTGTCACTTTAAGTCCTTCATGTTTCATTCTTCTTGTTTTGTATTATCAAATCAATAATAGACCCAACACTCATGCTACACATACTTACATTGGAGCAACTTTTATAGTCACAAACAATGTTTTGCTACCATGTACGGAATATAATATGTGTTAAGTCATACATTCAACCGTATGCACCAACTATTGAGTCTTTCTTAAAGCATCGAGAGAATCCAACCTAAAGCTTCCATGTTCACAATCATGGTATGGTTTTACATATGCCTATTGCACACACCATAAATAGTTACTACATATGAAAAGAGTATGTTAATAAAAACTTTTAATGAAAAGAAACTAATATAAATACAAAAGTAGTTATAACATTATTAGGCATCTAAATATAAAATCCACTAAAATCTATTATACTTAAAGCTTATCCCCCTTAATTTAATGTGCAAGGGGGGTTGTGCACAACCATAAGTACGGTACAAACACGATCATGCATACCGAAATAATTACATCCAATTTCGATTTAGAATAGCCTCATATTGAATGTGGATATAATTTTGTTTATGAAGAGGCTCAACTTGAATGCAAATATTCCGGGCTTGAATGCTCACATGCTCACAATAAACACATTTGTTACGGAACATGAAAGGCTTCACATTTACAACTTGCAATATGAAGAGGCTGCATTTTTAGGAGATGAATATGAACCATCAGCAGCAATTATGAACCTAAGTATTATACTCCCCTATAAATAGCACAATTCAAACAGGTCCACAGCATACTCTTTCACCGTCACAGCCACCGGAACCTCTGCCAAGATCAATTGTTTCCGCCGCCGACACCATCGAATCTTAATTTAAGAGGTGGTGTTTCGAGCTTGGTGGTTTCATGGTTGTTTTAGCCGTTCCGATGGTGATCCAGCAACCAAATTCGAACAACCACCAGCAAACAATATACCATACAACAAAAACAAGGTTGTTACCTTTTTCCTCACAAAAATCACAACAACAACAACAAATGAAACAATAAAAAAATGATATTCATCTTCTCAAATCTTTCGCACACCAAACCGAAAATCACAAAATCAAATGAAAAAAAGGATTGAGAAGTCAACACCATCTCTGTTTCATACACAAGAAACAAAAAGAAATGAAGAAAAAGGAAATGATAGTCATCTCCTCCAATCTTTGTTTAATACGCAAGTAATGAAAAAAAAACAAGCCGATGTGCATTTAACCACAACCTCAACCGGCATGGTTTTGGATACTCACTTTATAAAAACTACAAATTTTATCTCGGTTGGTTTTACAAAACACACCACCGGAGCGGAACTAAAACTAAATTACAAATCAAACGCATAGAAAGCAACATCAACCTCACCATCACTCCCCAACGCTCTCAATCAACCAAACTTCAAAAGTGATAAGAAAAATCTATAGATCTCAGTTTTCTTCCTTCGATGTACTCAAAAAATATTTCAAGACCTTTGATTGTCAAACAAACGAAAGAAAAAATCATCACAGATCTTTATGAAGCATAGCTTCTTTCTATATCCGAAAAAAAAAAAGAAGAAAGAATCATAACAAATATGTTATGTTCTATCTTTGTTTCGTCCATAGACATACAAAACGAAATACAACATGTAGAACTTACCCGAGACCCTCCAAAGGATCTTGAAGCCGTCATCTTTGTGGTCGTTGTCTTCCTGCTATTCGAAACTAACTAAATATATCAAGAAGTGGTGCTCGGTTGGAAAGGATGAATGAGAGTGTGGTTTGAGTTTGGTGAGAGAGGCGGACAAAGATTAGGTCAAATGAGATGCAAATTGGGCCTATACCCGGTTGGATGTGTATCTTTTTTTTTTTTTTTTTTTTTTTTTTTTTTTTTTTTTCGTAAAGGTTTTAATGTAATAATGGTATTAAAAGAATAAAAACTCACTGTACCGTTTAATATATTTAATGGTCAAATTGTATTCGGAAGAAAATTTATGACAGGCTTAACAGACGACTCTTAACATTATTAATAGAATTAATACTCGGCATTAAATTATCCGTTTATTCCAATATGACGATTTAACGATCATTTAATTGCTTGAGTGTTAATTTGGTAATTTAGACACAAATAGGTGATACTATGTATTTCTTTAAGATAAATCGCAAACAAAACAAAACTACTTTTTTTTAACATTTATCAGTAAGTATTGTTTCTAAGAGTTCGAATGTAAACAATATTTTTTGCAATAAGTTTGGCGATTAATAGATATAATTTGTTAGACGTTTGGTCAAATTAGACTCTCAACATATAAATCCAAGCACTTTCATGTTTGAACATTACAATTCAACTCAAATCCGATTTGTTCTCTTTCCGGTATATAGTCCTGTAGTATATATTAAAAAAACTATGGAGGTGCAAATATTATCATAATGTTGCCTTTTTTTCATTTTTAATTTAAAAGATAAAATGAAACGAACAATTTGTTTAATTATGTTAAAGTAGACGACTGTAGTAGTTAATCACAGGTTTTGACCTTTGTATAAAACACGTAAACAGGTTACGGTTATATGCAAAACATAAAGAAATAGTGTAATATAAAGAATGTTACTATCGTACGCCATGATTATTGATAACAAAAATGTTGTACATTGCTACATCATTTTCCAAATTTCAAAAGATGCGTAAAATGTAATATGAAATAATCGACAAAGAACTGATGCTACGTTATGTAGTTGCATTAATGTCTTAGAGGAATCATTCGTATTTTTCTAAGGAATTAAATATGGAATGATTGAAAAAATGGTGAAGTTTGTAATGCCGTGTTTACGCATTAATGGTTTTTTATTAGGAGGTAATCACATAAATGCTGTTAGGAGCGGTTTTTGACTTTTTGAATGAATTCAATTTCTTTCGCATGTTACGTGATATCACCCGACTCAAAAAATTGTCATTTATTAGAGAAGAATAGAAGATTTATACACACAAATATACTAACCCTCAAAGTTTGCAAATTATGATAAAAGATGTCTTAAAAACACTACAAAATTCATTATGATACCAAAACATCTTAATTAAAAAATATATAAAAATCTTAAAAACTGAAAATAAAATGACAATAAGATTCAAGGGTACCATTTGTTTGTGTGATTCGAAGGGTACCGTTATGAAATTCGTAGAATGGATATAGTCTATTTTCGTAGAATGCTATATATCCATTATGACACAAGTGCATGCTATTTTCCTAGAATGAGCATACAGCGGAATAAGAATAACATTACAAGAATTATGACATCGTGTATTGATGTTGGATTTTATATATTTTTGATGAATAAGAATACAATATTTGTTTGTTAGAAAGCAAGTACATGAATTATTTATCATGGTCTACATTTTTTTTATATGATTGATAAAAGTCATTTTAGATCCCTAACTTTGAGCCAAATTCAAACCAAGAGTTTAAAAAATAGCAATTCTTAATTATGATTTGGGCAAAAATGTAATAGCATTTAGGAAAATGTCCAACATTGCATTATAAACCTTTTATTTATACACCGTATATAAAACAATCCCTCCATGCACAATGCACTACAATTAACATCCTAAACTTAAAAATAATGCCTATAATTTACCTTTATATTGATATATGAAAATTTCCCATTTATATCAATTAAAACTTTTTTTGAAAATAAACATTACTAGGCATCTACCATCATATGCTTATACAATATAGGCTGCATCAACATTAAACTTAAAAATAATGCTTATAATTTATCTTTATATTGATATATAAAATTTTCCCGTTTATATTTAATTAAAACTTTTTATGAATATAAACATTAGTAGGCATCTACCGTCATATGCTTATACAATAGGCTGCATCAACATCACGAATAAGCATTTAATAAATCAACCAAAAGACCGTGCATCGCACGGGTTGGGGGAAGCCTCGTACGGTGTATTTTTTTTCCCCAAAACCCTAATATCACTCATTCATCTCATTATCACACATACAATATTTTTTTTCATTTCTGATTTGATGTGCAGGTTGTTTGTCTTCTTTGTTGGTAATATCGTATCTAGGATGCTGATGTGGAAGCAACAGGGTTACAGGGTATAACCTTTTCGAACAAGTTATATGTACTCTTTTATTTATGTTATATCTATTATTTTTCAAACCCTAAATTTCATGATTATTTGTACAGCCAATTTCCAGTCAGTTCAATGCAGGTTCCTCAATTATCATTCATATGATGCTTTTTTCTCAAAACCCTAATATCAATTATATAGTTTATATTAAATCATGTAAAATTATATTGATCGTTTTGATGTATATTGATTCATTTTTTATTCTTATTGATACAGTTTGAGAGGGAGTTTGGTTCACTGGAAGATTTTGATCATGCTTCACATAAGGTTCCTTTTTATTTTGTATTTTTAGGCCAAGTTCATTAGGCGCATGATGATATGAAGCATATTCTTTGATGTACTGTTTTCATAAGTTTTATATAACTTATTATGGATTTTATTAATCAAAGTTAACCTTTATGGATTAAATTATTGTTTTATTGACATTGTTTAAATATAGGATTATTACGTCAACAGTTGAAGAACAAAAGAAAAGGTATTGAACTTATGAGCATGATTTTGCTTATGCAATCCAGTTATGCAACTACAATGTTTATTGGTTCATATTTGTATGCGAACAGATTCTACCAATCTAATAGTTCTTTTACGATCAAGTGTAAATCTCAAAAGCCAATACAACCAACTAATTAATGTTAGCAGTTTAATGTTTTGAAAATTAAATAACCATAATATCTAATGATATCTACAACCCTCAATCAGGTTTGTTATTAATTTTAGACGTGGTTATTGTATAAGTTAATTTTTTTTTTATTATTCCATTGTAGTTACGTTGTGACACTAAATAGGAGATTCCTATCGCTCATCTTCGGTCTTAGATGTTTGATGAGCTTTATTAAAGATGTATGCTTCAGGGAAGAAGAAGCTGGACGTCGAAACAACATGCTAACCGAAACAGAAACACGTAATATGCTTCCCTTCACTAATATAGTAATTTAGAATCACATGAAGCAAGGGAGTATATATATATATACACGAAGATCATATATTTCATAACATGATTATTTTGTGATCTTAACATGGTTTTCATGTGCATCATATTTTCCATAAGGATTACAACTTGATGTAATGTACTGATGGAATATGATGACCATATTCATTATCACTTTATTTAACATCATGTGATACATGTGTCATTTTATCGTGTGTGGGTTAGAAAGACATATTGCACTATGTCGAAGTTGCTCCATTTTCATAGATATGTCCATACATAATTTCTTATGGTATAGATCTTAATGCGTAAAATGAAGTTGTAATTGATCTGGGTGCTGGGCTACTTCCTATGTTTCTCAATCAATGCTTTGAGTTCGTACAACAGGTAATTTGATTTTTTATTTGAAATTTAACTGTTTAGGTGAAATTTAACTATCCAATAAAGGCTGGGACATGAGTATCTGAAAATACATGACTCAAAATCGCTCGCGGTCACTCACATTCTTTACTTAACTCCCTGATAGTGCATACTAAATCATTACCTCGGAGGGTTGCTATAGAAATGAACACAAACATAGTTGAAAAGTCATATTTTCAAGGCAGTTCCAGTGTATGCATTTGTGAAAGGGTACTGTGAAGCTGCGGTCAAATATACCTTCTTTCTTCTGCCGCTGCATCCAGGTTATGAGGTAAAATTTTGTATTTACATTGTCATAATAGATCAAAATACATTGACAACATACAAACTAAAGCGAGTGAAAGTCATCCTGATTTTCGAAAAGTAGATACTTCTTAGCTGGACCCAAACCCACATGATGCAGTGGTTGATTTTATCCGCTCAAAATCCGGAACACCTTTGCACCC